>JAVSCE010006770.1:0-36198 GCA_032199065.1 Smutsia gigantea
AAACATTTGCTCCCTCTGATTTATAATAGACCTTCAGAAGGCTTATGTCTAAGACTAGGTCCCCCTAAATTGTATTTTCTTGAGACCAAACAACCCCAGCAACTTCAGCTGTTCCTCATTAGACTTGTTTTCCAAACCCCTCCTGTTATGAACTGAATGTTTGTGTCCCCTCAAAATTTATATGTTGAAGCCCTTACCCCCAATGTGGTTGCATTAAGAGTAAGGAAGCAATTAAAGTTATATGAGGTCATAAGGGTGAGGCACCCTGATACAGTAAGATTAATGTCCTTTTAAGAAGAAACACCAGAGAATTCTCTCTCTCTCTCTCTCTCTCACTCTCTTTCTCTACCAGTCTGTGTGTACACACTAATGAAAGGCCACATAAAGACATAATGAGAAGGTTGCCTTCTACAAAGCTGGGAAGACAGCTCTCACCAGAAGCTGAATTGGCTGGTACTTTGATTATAGACTTCTATCCTCCATGACTATGAGAAATACATTTCTATTAAGTCACTCAATCTGTGGCATTTTGTTATGGCAGCCTCAGAAGACTAATACACCTCTCAGGACTGCTCACTTCTCTCTGACAGGATTCAGTTTGCTTGTGTCACTCTTAATGTGTGGGATCCAGAGCTCTTACCCTGACGTGGGCCTGGCCAATAGAAAACAGACACAGACAGACAATTTTAATAAATAACTACCTTGAGAATTTTATTGGTACTTGATAATATAGTCAGCTCTTCTGACCCAGTCTATCAGGCCTACCCTGCATCTCAGTCAACCCCAACCACAGAACACTGATTCTTGAGACAGCTAGCTTATCCACTGCTCTGATCTACTCCTACTCTATTGATTTATTTAACAAATATTTATTAACTTTATTTTTAAGAGCTCAACTCCTTTTAGGTGTTTAAGAGCTCTTTTAAGTTTGCAGCAAATTTACAGGAAGGTACAGATATTGTCCATATTCACCCTGCCCCCCCCAACACACACATGTAGCCTCCCCCATTATCAGCATAATCTACCAGAGTGGTACATTTGTTACAATTTATAAACCTCCATTAACACACCATAATCACCCAAAGTTCACAGTTTACATTTGGTGTTTTATACTCTGTGGGTTTGGACAAATGTGCGATAGCATGTGTGACATCGATCAGTATAGTAACATACAGAGTATTCACTGCCTTACAAATCCTCTGTTCTCTGCCTATTCATCCTTCCCTAAAACCTGCATTGATATCTGCACATGTGAGTAAGCAGTCTTCTCTTAAGGAATGTATAGGTTCTCTTTGGCAGAGGTGGTTCTTCACCAGTTAGCTCAGTTTGGGTTTCTGGACATTTCATCCTCTCATTTCCTTGGGCATGTGGAACTCTGGTGTAACCAGAGTTACATCCTGGTAAAACAATGCCACTGGCATTGCTTTGCAAATAATCAGCACTGAATACCTTATTCTCTGCTTGAGTGTTGCTGAGTTACACAGCTTCCATGTGCTCTGTACAGGCTTTCTGCTCAGGCAGGGCTAGGGAGTATACCCAGCAGTGTGCAGATCAATGACATAAGTCCCTTGACTGAGTAGGGGCAGACCAGGCTTCAAAGCTGAAGTAGCTCTTAGTTTGAGGACTCAGATAAAGCAGACCTGCACTCTGCTAAATTTCCTCATCAGATTTGGCTGCCATCTTGGGTGTGTAGGTGAACAAAGCCACAGGTGGGAATTACTACTTAGATGTTGCAAGTAGAAACTCAGTCTGCCAAGATCTGAATGGTGGTTGTAACCTCTCCCTCCTTCTCTGTAATGATCAGATTCTTAGTGATTAATTCCTACAGATTCCCCCATAATCCTGTGGGGTCAGATTGGAGTAGGGGCTACCAAGAAGTGACCCACAGAGATGGGAGAGCTGGATATCTATTCTAGGCCTTTTTTTTCAACTAAATGTATCATAGGCTCAGGGGAGCCCTCTTGTTGTGGAACTATGCTGGCCTTGAGAAGAAGAAATGCAGTCAGTGTGTTGCTACTCCTTTTATTCTTCTAATGTGATGTCTTGGTCTCTGAGGTGCAAGGGAGAGCTTTAGCCTCACCCTTGTTTTCTAGAATTTTCAGTGGTATCTTGGTCATGAATTTTTGTTCTTCTTATGAGGGGAAAAATGTTGGGAATGACTTATGTTGTCATCATTCTCAAGTATGTTTGGCTTTGTAAAAAACCACCAAACTGTCTTCAAAACTGGGTGCAGCATTCTTCATTCCTACCACCAATGAATGAGAGTTCTTGTGGCTCCACATCCTTGCAATAATTTGGGATTGTCAATGTTCTGGGTTTCAACCATTTTAGTAAATGTGTAGTAGTATGTCATTATTTTCATTTACATTTCCCTTAAGACATATGGTGTGGTGCATATTTTTATATTTTTATTTGTCACTTGTATATATTCTTTGTGAAGTGTTTATTAAGCTCTTTGTCTCATTTTTCAAATTGTCACTTGTTTTTCTATTGGCAAGTTTTAAGTATTTTGGTGCATTTTGAGTAACTGTCCTTTATCAAATGTGTCTTGCACAGATATTTCTCTAAGTTAGTGACTTGTCTTCTCATTCTCTTGGCAGTTCCTTTTACAGATAACAAGAGTTTGGCTTTTCTGAAGTATAGTTTAGTTTATCAATTATTTCTCTCATGGATTGTGCTTTTGGTGTTTTATCTAAAAAGTCATTGCCATTCCTAACTTCATCCAGGTTTTCTTTTATGTTATCTTCTAAGAGTTTCACAGTGTTGCACTTTACATTTAGGTCTATGGTCTATTTTGGTTTATTTTTGTGCAGGGGATAAGGTCTAAATATATATTTTGGGTATACACGTGCAAGTGTTCTGATATTCACTTACTCGAGAATCAATTGTTGATCAGATTCTTTCATTATATAGCCTATGCCTTGTTGTCAAAGATCAGTTGACTATAATTATGCAAGTCTATTTGTAGGATATCCTGTTCCATTAACCTGTATGCCTGTTATTTCTCCAATACCTCATGAATTTCATTACTGTAGCTTTATTGTAAACCTTGATGTTGGATAGTGTCAGTCCTCCAACTTTTTTATTCAATATTGGTTTGGTTATTCTGGGTCTTTTTCTTCTCCATATAAACTTTAATATCAATTTCCCATATACATAAAATAACACATTGGGATATCTATTTGGATTGCATTGAATTTGTATGTCAAGCTGGGAAAAATGACCTTCACAATAGTAAGCCTTCCTAGCCAGACACATGGACTATTTCCTAATTTATTTAGTTCTTTGATTTCGTTCATCAGTTTTGTCATTTTCTTCATCTAGATATTGTATATTTTGTTGAATTTATACTAATATATTTCATTTCTGGGGGTTTATAATGTAAATGGCACTTTTTTTAAAGTTCAAATTCCACTTGTTGATTACTGGTATATAGGAAAGCCATTGATTTTTGTATATTAATCTTGTATCCTGAAATCTTGCTATAATCAATTATTAGTTCCAGGAGTTTTTGTTGACAGTTTTGAATTTTCTACATAGATAATCACAAAATCTCTGAGCAAAAATAGCTTGCCTGCTTCTTCACAATCCTTATTCCCTTAATTTCCTTTTCATGTCTTATTGCATTAGCTAGTAGTTCCATTAAAATATTCAAAAGGAATTGTGAGAGGCGACAACCTTACCTTATTCCTGATCTTAGTGAGAAAGCATCTGGATTATCACCATTAAATATTATGTTAGCTATAGGCTTTTTTTATTTTTATTTTTTGGTATCTTTAATGTACAATTACACAAGCAGCATTATGGTTACTAGACTCTGCCCATTATCAAGTCCGCACCACATACCCCATTACAGTCACTGTCTATCAATTAGTAAGATGGTATACAATCACTACATGTCTTCTCTGTGTTGTACTGCCTTCCCCGTGCCCCCCCACATTATGTGTACTAATCGTAATACACCTTTTTCCCTGTTATTCCTCCATTCTCACCCATCCTTCACAGTACCTTTCCCTTTGGTAACGGTTAGTCCATTCTTGGGTTCTGTGAGTCTGCTGCTGTTTTGTTCCTTCACTTTTTTCTTTGTTTTTATACTCCACAGATGAGGGAAATCATTTGATACTTGTCTTTCTCACCCTGGTTTATTTCACTGAGTATAATACCCTCTAGCTCCATCTATGTTGTTGCAAATGGTAGGATTGTTTTCTTCTTATGGCTGAATAATATTCCATTGTGTATATACACCACATCTTATCCATTCATCTACTGATGGACACTCAGGCTGCTTCCATTTCTTGGCTATTGTAAATAGTGCTGCGATAAACATAAGGGTGCATATGTCTTTTTCAAACTGGGCTCCTGCATTCTTAGGGTAAATTCCTAGAAGGGGAATTCCAGGTTCAAATGGTATTTCTATTTTTAGTTTATTGAGGAACCTCCATACTGCTTTCCACAATGGTTGAACTAATTTGCATTCCCACCAGCAGTGTAGGAGGGTTCCCCTTTCTCCACATCCTCGCCAACATTTGTTGTTGTTTGTGTTTCGGATGGTGGCCATCCAAAATGGTGTGAGGTGATATCTCATTGTGGTTTTAATTTGCATTTCTCTGACGATTAGCAATGTGGAGTATCTTTTCATGTGCTTGTTGGCCATATGAATTTCTTCTTTGGAGAAGTGTCTGTTCAGATTCTTTGCCCACTTTTTAATTAGATTATTTGCTTTTTGTCTGTTGAGGTGTGTGAGCTCTTTATATATTTTGGATGTCAACCCTTATCGGATGTCATTTATGAATATATTCTCCCATACTGTAGGATGCCTTTTTGTTCTATTGATGGAGTCCTTTGCTGTGTAGAAGTTTCTCAGCTTGATATAGTCCCTCTTGTTCATTTTTGCTTTTGTTTCCCTTGCCTAGGGAGATATGTTCATGAAGTTGCTCATGTTTATGTCCAAGAGATTTTGGCCTTTTTCTTTTTCTAAGAGTTTTATGGTTTCATGACTTACATTCAGGTCTTTGATCCATTTTGAGTTTACTTTTGTGTATGGGGTTAGAAAATGATCCAGTTTCATTCTCTTACATGTAGCTGTCCAGTTTTGCAAACACCAGTTGTTGAAGAGGCTGTCATTTCCCCATTGCATATCCATGGTTCTTTTATTGTATATTAATTGTCCATATATGTTTTGGTTAATATTTGGACTCTCTATTCTGTTCCACTGGTCTATGGGTCTGTTCTTGTGCCAGTACCAAATTGTCTTGATTACTGTGGCTTTGTAGTAGAGGTTGAAGTTGGGAAGCAAGATCCCCCTGCTTTACTCTTCCTTGTCAGGATTGCTTTGGCTATTTAGAGTCTTTTGTGGTTCTATATGAATTTTAGAACTATTTGTTCCAGTTCATTGAAGAATGCTGTTGGTATTTTGATAGGGATTGCATTGAATCTGTAGATTGCTTTCAGCAGGATGGCCATTTTGACAATATTAATTCTTCCTGTCCAAGAGCATGAGTTTCCATTTGTTAGTGTCCTGTTTAATTTCTCTTAGTAGTGTCTTGTAGTTTTCAGGGTATAGTTCTTTCACTTCCTTGGTTAGCTTTATTCTTAGGTATTTTATTCTTTTTGATGCAATTGTGAATGGAATTGTTTTCTTGATTTCTCTTTCTGCTAGTTCATCATTAGTGTATAAGAATGCAACAGACTTCCGGGAAGATGGCGGTGTGAGCAGGGCGGCAGAAATCTCCTCCCAACACTATATTTATCTACGAAAACACCGAAAATACATCTATTCCTAAAAGAGAGACGAGAATACACAGGAAAGCGCACAGCGTGCAGCTACACTCGAGAGGACTCGGCACCCCAAGAGGCGGGTAAGATACGGAGCCGCGACCCGGCGGGACCCGAGCCCTCCCCCACCCCAGCGCACCGGCGGGAGGAGAGGTTTCAGAGCCGGGAGGGAGTGGAAGCACACCCCGCGAAGTAGCCAGCCCCGGTGATCTGCGCGGGGAGCGCTGACCCACATTGCGCAGTGCAGCAGAGATTGGAGAGACAGAGGGGCAGGATCTGAGCGGGGAACGCGCCAGGGTGCTTGCAGCCGGCTCCCGGGAAGGAAAAAAAAAAAGCGCGCGCTTTCTTCAGCGGTCTTAAAGAGACAGGAGCCCAGCGGAGGAGCCGGATCGCCCCAGCACACTCAGCCCAGCAGGCTGGGAGTCCTGGGGACTTTCAGACGCCTTAGCTGGCGACTGAGGAAGCGTAGCCATACTTAACACTTCTCACTGAGATCAGCAGCCTCCTATTCGTTCCCACCCCTGTCAAAGCGATAAAGGGCCCTGCGGAGCGGCACAGTCACAGCTGTTGAATAGTGGGGCAATAGCGCCACCTAGAGCATTCCCACAGAATCTACGTACGGTGGGCATTTTTTTGTTTTTTTTGTTTTGTTTTGTTTTTTGTTTTGTTTTTGTTTTTTCTTTTCTTTCTTTTTTTTCTTTTTTCTCTTTCTTTTTTTTTTTCTTCTCTTTTTAAAGTCTTAAAGAGCCCAGCTGACATACGTGGCAACTATCAGTGACCAAATTATACAGTCATGAAAAGACAGAGGAATATGGTTCAGACCAAAATCAACCAGACAACCCCAGAGAGGGAGTCTGAAGGGATGGAAATGCACAGCCTCCCTGAAAAAGAATTTAGAATAAAAGTCATAACCATGCTGATGGACCTACAGAGAAATGTGCAAGAGCTGAGGGAGGAAGTGAGGGAACTGAAGAAAGACAATACAGAAATCAGACAAGCGATTGACGGGCTTAACAGCAGAATGGATGAGATGTGAGAGACTGTTTATGGAATAGAAAACAGAGAACAGGAGTACAGAGCAGCTGAGGAAGAGAGAGATAAAAGGATTTCTAGGAATGAAAGAATATTAAGAGAACTGTGTGACCAATCCAAACGGAACAATATTCGCATTATAGGAGTACCAGAGGAAGAAGAGAGAGAAAAAGGGATAGAAAGTGTCTTTGAAGAAATAATTGCTGAAAACTTTCCCTCGCTGGGGAAGGAAGTAGTCTCGCAGTCCACCGAAGCTCATAGATCTCCCAACACAAGGGACCCAAGGAAGACAACACCAAGACACATAATAATTAGGATGGCAAAGATCAAAGATAAAGACAGGGTATTAAAGGCAGCTAGAGAGAGAAAAAAGATCACCTACAAAGGAAAACCCATCAGACTATCATCAGACTTCTCAACAGAAACCTTACAGGCCAGAAGAGAATGGCATGATATATTTAACGTTATGAAACAGAAGGGCCTCGAACCAAGAATATTGTATCCAGCACGATTATCATTTAAATATGATGGAGGGATTAAACAATTTCCAGATAAACGAAAGTTAAGAGAATTTGCATCTCATAAACCACCACTACAGGATATCTTAAATGGACTGCTCTAGATGGAAGCACACCTAAGGCTAAAAAGATGTCACCAGAGAAAAAAAAAATCATAGCAAAGAAAGCAGACCATCCAAATGCCAACTAAAGGCAAAGAATAAAACACCTATTATAGAAAGAATGGAGGAGGAGGAATAAGAAGGGAGAGAAAGAAAGAAACATCAGACTGTGTTTACAATAACTTAACAAGAAAGTTAAGTTAGATTGTTAGATAGTAAAGAAGCAACCCTTGAACCCTTGGTAACCACGAATCTAAAGCCAGCAATGGCAATAAGTACATACCTATCAATAATCACCCTAAATGTAAATGGACTGAATGCACCAATCAAAAGACACAGAGTAACAGAATGGATAAAAAAGCAAGACCCATCTATATGCTGCCTACAAGAAACTCACCTCAAATCCAAAGATATACACAGACTAAAAGTGAAGGGATGGAAAAAGATATTTCATGCAAACAACAAAGAGAAAAAAGCAGGTGTTGCAGTACTTGTATCAGACAAAATAGACTTCAAAACGAAGAAAGTAGCAAAAGATAAAGAAGGACATTACATAATGATAAAGGGGTTAGTCCAACAAGAAGATATAACCATTATAAATATATATGCACCCAACACAGGAGCGCCAGCATATGTGAGACAAATACTAACAGAATTAAAGGAGGAAATAGACAGCAATGCATTCATCTTAGGTGACTTCAACACACCACTCACTCCAGAGGACAGATCAACCAGACAGAAAATAAGTAAAGACACAGAGGCACTGAACAACACACTAGAACAGATGGACCTAACAGACATCTACAGAACTCTACACCCAAAAGCAACAGGACATACATTCTTCTCAAGTGCACATGGAACATTTTCCAGAATAGACCACATACTAGGCCACAAAAAGAACCTCAGTAATTTCAAAAATATTGAAATCCTACCAACCAACTTCTCAGATCACCAAGGTATAAAACTAGAAATAAATTTTAGAAAGAAATCAAAAAGGCTCACAAATACATGGAGACTTAACAACACTCTCCTAATTAATCAATGGGTTAACGACCAAATCAAAACAGAAATCAAAGAATATATGGAGACTAATGACAACAACAACACAAAGCCACAACTTCTGTGGGACGCAGCAAAGGCAGTTCTAAGAGGAAAGTATATTGCAATCCAGGCCTATTTAAAGAAGGAAGAACACTCCCAAATGAATAGTCTAAAGACACAATTACTGAAATTGGAAAAAGAAGAACAAATGAGGCCCAAAGTCACCAGAAGGAGGGACATAATAAAGATTAGAGAAGAAATAAATAAAATTGAGAAGAATAAAACAATAGAAAAAATCAATAAAACCAAGAGCTGGTTCTTTGAAAAAATAAACAAAATAGATAAACCCCTAGCCAGACTCATTAAGAGAAAAAGAGAATCTACACACATAAACACAATCAGAAATGAGAAAGGAAAAATCACGACGGACCCCACAGAAATACAAAGAATCATAAGAGAATATTATGAGAATCTATATGCTAACAAGCTGGAAAACATAGAAGAAATGGACAACTTCTTAGAAAAATACAACCTTCCAAGACTGACCAAGCAAGAAACAGAAAACTAAACAGACCAATCACCAGTGACGAAATCGAATTGGTAATCAAAAAACTACCCAAGAACAAAACCCCTGGGCCTGATGGATTCACCTCTGAATTCTACCAGACATATAGAGAAGAAATAACACCGATTCTCCTTAAAGTTTTCCAAAAAATAGAAGAGGAGGGAATACTTCCAAACTCATTCTATGAAGCCAGCATCACTCTAATACCAAAACCGGGCAAAGACCTCACCAAAAAGAAAATTACAGACCAATATCCCTGATGAACGTAGATGCAAAAATACTCAACAAAATATTAGCAAACCGAATTCAAAAATACATCAAGAGGATCATACACCATGATCAAGTCGGATTCATCCCAGGGATGCAAGGATGGTACAACATTCGAAAATCCATCAACATCATCCACCACATCAACAAAAAGAAGAACAAAAACCACATGATCATCTCCATAGATGCTGAAAAAGCATTTGACAAAATTCAGCATCCATTCCTGATTAAAACTCTCAACAAAATGGGTATAGACGGCAAGTACCTCAACATCATAAAGGCTATATATGACAGACCTACAGCTAACATCATACTTAACAGCGAGACGCTGAAAGCTTTTCATCTAAGATCGGGAACAAGACAGGGATGCCCACTCTCTCCACTGTTATTCAACATAGTACTGGAGGTCCTAGCCACAGCAATCAGACAAAACAAAGACATACAAGGCATCCAGATTGGTAAAGAAGAAGTCAAATTGTCACTATTTGCAGATGACATGATACTGTACATAAAAAACCCTAAAGACTCCACTCCAAAACTACTAGAACTAATATCTGAATTCAGCAAAGTTGCAGGATACAAAATTAACACACAGAAATCTGTTGCTTTCCTGTACACTAATGATGAACTAACAGAAAGAGAAATCAGAAAAACAATTCCATTCACAATTGCATCAAAAAGAATAAAATACCTAGGAATAAACCTAACGAAGGAAGTGAAAGACCTGTACTCTGAAAACTACAAGACACTCCTAAGAGAAATTAAAGAGGACACTAATAAATGGAAATGCATCCCATGCTCTTGGCTAGGAAGAATAAATATTGTCAAATGGCTATACTACCTAAAGCAATCTACAGATTCAATGCAATCCCTATCAAACTACCAACAGCTTTCTTCAATGAACTGGAACAAATAATTCTAAAATTCATATGGAACCACAAAAGACCCCGAATAGCCAAAGCGATCCTGAGAAGGAGAAATAAAACAGGTGGAATTACACTCCCTGACTTCAAGCTCTACTACAAAGCCACAGTAATCAAGACAATTTGGTATTGGCACAAAACAGACCCACAGACCAGTGGAACAGAATAGAAAATCCAAACATTAACCCAAACATATGCAGTCAATTAATATTTGATAAAAGTGCCTTGGATATACAATGGGGAGATGACAGCCTCTTCAGCAGCTGGTGTTGGAAAACTGGACAGCTACATGTAAGAGAATGAAACTGGACTACTGTCTAGCCCCATACACAAAGGTAAACTCAAGGTGGATCAAAGACCTGAATGTAAGTCATGAACCATAAAACTCTTAGAAAAAAACATAGGCAAAAATCTCTTGGACATAAACATGAGCAACTTCTTCATGAACATATCTCCCTGGCAAGGGAAACAAAAGCAAAAATGAACAAGTGGGACTATATCAAGCTGAAAAGCTTCTGTACAGCAAAGGACACCATCAGTAGAACAAAAGACATCCTACAGTATGGGAGAATATATTCATAAAAAACGTATCTGATAAAGGGTTGACATCCAAAATATATAAAGAACTCATGCACCTTAACAAACAGAAAGCAAATAATCCAATTAAGAAATGGGCAGAGGACATGAATAGACACTTCTCCAAAGAAGAAATTCAGATGGCCAACAGGCACATGAAAAGATGCTCCACATCGCTAATCATCAGAGAAATGCAGATTAAAACCACAATGAGATATCACCTCACACCGGTGAGGATGGCCAACATCCAAAACACAAACAACAACAAATGTTGGCGAGGATGTGGAGAAAAGGGAACCCTCCTACACTGCTGGTGGGACTGCAAATTAGTTCAACTTTTGTGGAAAGCAGTATGGAGGTTCCTCAAAAAACTCAAAATAGAAATACCATTTGACCCAGGAATTCCACTCCTAGGAATTTACCCTAAGAATGCAGCAGCCCAATTTGAAAAGGACAGATGCACCCCTATGTTTATTGCAGCACTATTTACAATAGCCAAGAAATGGAAGCAACCTAAGTGTCCATCAGTAGATGAATGGATACAGAAGATGTGGTACATATACACAATGGAATATTATTCAGCCATAAGAAGAAAACAAATCCTACCATTTGCAACAACATGGATGGAGCTAGAGGGTATTATGCTCAGTGAAATAAGCCAAGCCGAAAAAGACAAGTATCAAATGATTTCACTCATATGTGGAGTATAAAACAAAGAAAAAAACTGAAGGAACAAAACAGCAGCAGACTCACAGAACCCAAGAACGGACTAATAGTTACCAAAGGGAAAGGGACTGGGGAAAATGGGTGGGAAGGGAGGGATAAGAGGGAAAAAGGGGCATTACGACTAGCAGATGTAATGTTGGGGGGGCACGGGGAGGGCAGTACAACTCAGAGAAGACAAGTAGTGATTCTATAGCATCTCACTACGCTGATGGACAGTGACTGTAATGGGTTTGGTGGGGGGGACCTGATGAAGGGGTAGTTTAATAATCGTAATATTGCACATGTAATTGTAAATTAATGATAATAAAATAAATTATATTAAAATAAAAAAAAAAAAGAATGCAACAGATTTGTGTGTATTAATTTTTTATACGGCAGCTTTGCAAAATTCAGATATTAGTTCTCGTAGTTTTGGAGTGGATTCTTTACGGTTTTACATGTACAATATCATGTAATCTGCAAATAGTGACAGTTTGGCTTCTTCTTTGCCAATCTGGATGCCTTTCTTTCTTTCTTTCTTTCTTTTTTGTCGATTACCATGGCTAAGACCTCCAGTAGTATGTTGAAAAAAGTGGAGAGAGTGGGAATCCACGTCTTGTTCCAGATCTTAGGTGAAAAGCTATCAGCTTCTTGCTGTTAAATATGATGTTGGCTGTGGGTTTGTCATATATGGCCTTTATGATGTTGAGGTACTTGCCCTCTATACCCATTTTGTTGAGTTTGTATCGTGAGTGTAAGTTGAATTTTGCTGAATGCATTTTCTGCATCTATGAAGATGATTACATGGTTTTTCCTCCTTTTTGTTTATGTGGTGGATGATGTTGATGGATTTTAGAATGAAGGTACCATCCTTGCATCCCTGGGATGAATCCCACTTGCTCATGCTGTATGATCCTTTTGATGTATTTTTGAGTTCAGTTTGCTAATATTTTGTTGAGTATTGCATCTATGTTCGTCAGGGATATTGGTCTGTAATTTTTTTTCTTTGTGGGGTCTTTGCCTGGTTTTGTTACTAGAGTGATGCTGGCTTCATACAATGAGTTTGGAAGTATTCCTTCTTCTATTTTTTGGAAAGCTTTATAGATAATGGGCATTATGTCTTCTCTAAATGTCTGATAAAATTCAGTGGTGAATCCATCTAGCCTGGGGGTTTTGTTCTTGGGTAGTTTTTTGATTACCGATTCAATATCTTTGCTGGTAATTGGTCTGTTTAGATTTTCTGTTTCTCCCTTGGTCAGTCTAGGAAGGTTGTATTTTTCTAGAAAGTTGTCTATTTCTTCTAGGTTATCCAGTTTGTTAGAATATAGATTCTCATACTATTCTCTATTCTTTGTAATTCTGTGTTCTCCGTTGTCATTTTTCCTTTCTCATTTCTCATTCTGCTTATATGTGTAGATTCTCTTTTTCTCTTAATGAGTCTGGCTAGGGGTTTATCTATTTTATTTATTTTCTCCAAGAACCAGCTTGTGGGTTTCATTAATTTTTTTAAATGTTTTATTCTTCTCAATTTTATTTATTTCTTCTCTGATCTTTATTATATCCCTCCTTCTGCTGTCTTTGGGCCTCATTTGTTCTTCTTTTTCTAGTTTCAATAATTGTGAATTTAGACTATTATTTTGGGAATGCTTTTTCTTCTTTAAATATGCCTGGATTGCTACATACTTTGATCTTAGAACTGCTTTTGCTATGTCCCACAGAAGTTGGGGCATTGTGCTGTTGTTTTCGTTTTTCTCCATATATTGCCTGATCTCAGTTTTATTTTAGTCGTTCATCCATTGATTATTTAGGGGCGTGTTGTTAAGCCTCCTTGTGTTTATGAGCCTTTTTGTTTTCTTTATACAGTTTATTTCTATTTTTTTAACTTTGTGATCTGAGAAGTTGTTTGGTAAAATTTCAATTTTTTTGAAATTACTGAGGCTCTTTATGTGGCCTAGTATGTGGTCTATTCCTGAAAATGTTCCATGTGCCCTTGAAAAGAATGTTTATCCTGCTTCTTTTGGGTGGAGAGTTCTGTAGATGCCTGTTAGGTCCATCTGTTCTAATATGTTTTTCAGTGCCTCTCTCTCCTTCTTTATTTTCTGTCGGTTTTATCTGTCCTTTGGAGTGAGTAGAGTGTTGATGTCTCCTAGAATGAATGCACTACATTTTATTTCCCCTTTTAGTATTTGTTTCACATATGTATGTGGTCCTGTGTTGGGTGCATAGATATTTATAATGGTTATATCCTCTTGTTGTATTGACCCCTTTATCATTATGTAATGTCCTTCTTTGTCTCTTTTGACTTTCTTTGTTTTGACATCTATTTTGTCTGATACAAGTACTGCAACACCTGCTTTTTTCTCCCTGTTAGTTGCATGAAATATCTTTTTCCATACTTTCACTTTTAGTCTGTGTATGACTTTGGGTTTTATGTGAGTCTCTTGTAGGCAGCATATAGTTGGTCTTGTTTTTCATCCATTCAGTGACTCTATGTCTTTTTATTGGTGCATTCAGACCATTTGTTTTAGAGTGATTATTGATAGGTATGTACTTATTGCCATTGCAGGCTTTAGATTTGTGTTTACCAGAGGTTTGAGGGTATCTTCCTTACTATCTAAGAGTCTAACTTAACTCATTTAGTGTGCTATTAAAAATGCAATCTAATGGTTCTTTTTTTCCCTTCCTTCCTTCCTCCTCCATTCTTTATATATTAGGTATCATATTCTGTACTCTTTGTCTATCCTTTTATATTACCTCTGGTGACAGCTATTTAACCTTAGGTACACTTCCATCTATATCAGTCCCTCCAAAATACACTGTAGAGATGGTTTGTTGGAGATAAATTCTCTCAGCTTTTGTTATCTCGAAATTGTTTAATTCCTCCTTCAAATTTAAATGGTAATCTTTCAGGATAAAGTGTTCTTGGTTCGATTTTTTCTGCTTCATTGCATTAAATATGTCATGCCACTCCATTCTGTCCATAAGGTTTCTTCTGAAATGTTTGATGTTAGTCTGATGTGTTTTCCTTTGTATGTGATCTTATTTCTCTCTCTGGCTGATTTTAATAGTTTGTCCTTATCCTTGATCTTTGTCATTTTAATTATTATATGTCTTGGTGTTGTCCTCCTTGGGTGCCTTGTGTTGTGAGATCTGTGCACCTCCATGGCCTGCGAGACTATCTCCTTCCCCAGATTGGGGAATTTTTCAGCAATTACTTCATCAGAGACACTTTCTATCTCTTTTTCTCTCTCTTCTTCTTCTGGTACCCCTATAATATGAATATTGTTCTGTTTGTATTGGTCACACAGTTCTCTCAGTATTCTTTAATTCTTAGAGATCCTTTTTCCTCTGTGCCTCAGCTCCTTTTTATGCCTCTTCCCTAATTTCTATTTCATTTATCATCTCCTCCACCATATCTAATCTGCTTTTAATACCCTCCATTGTGTTCTTCAGTGATTTGATCTCCATCCTAAATTCGTTCCTGAGTTCTTGAATATTTTTCTGTACCTCCAGGAGAATGTTAATGATTTTTATTTTGAAATTTATTTCAGGCAGATTCATGAGGTCGATTTCATTTGAATCTTTCTCAGATGTATTCATAATTTTGCTTTGAAACACGTTCCTTTAACGTTTTTTAATTTGTCTGTTGTGTCCTCTAGTGCCCAGAAGCTCTACTCTCTGGAGCTTCTCAGACCCTGGAACAATCTTGGGTGTCGCAGGAGAGCGGTGTTGGTGCCTGGGGGGAGGAAATAGCTGTTTCCTGCTTCCTGGCTGCTATGCATTTCTCCTGTGCCAGGAACAGTGGTCTGAACACACATGTGTAAGCCTCTATGTTTTTTGTTAGTAGCTGCTGTATGCGGGGCCTCCCTCTGTCTGTCCTGACACCAGGACATCGGTTGCCGATTTCTGAGTCTGAACCAGGTGCAGGCTAGCTGGGAAGAAGACACAGTAGGCTGTGTATCATGGTGGGGGGCCTTAGAGCTGTGTAGCCAGCCAGGGTAATAGTGCACCTGAAGATTGTTTAAGCTCCCAACCTGCTGGACAGAATGCACCTGGACAATTTTGTCTACCTCTCCTTTCCTCTGAGCAGTGAGCTCGGTGCAATCCTTGCCCCTTTAGCAGCCCACTTGCTTTTAGGAAGTCTCTCAGACTGCCCACTCAGATGAGCCAGATATGAATTGCTATTTTCCAGAAGCAGCTGGAATCTCTGTCTCTCCAGGTATTATGCCTGTCTTAGCTTTCCAACCACACTAAATCACCAGAGAACCATGCAATGTAGGTTCATTCTCCCAGAGAAGATCTCCAGGGCTAGGTGTTCAGCTGTCCCAGGCCTCCCTCCCTGCTCTGATTCTCTTCCTTCTGGAGGTAAGCTTGGGAAGGGGAAGGGCTTGGGCCCTGCCAGGTCACAGCTTTGTTACATTACCCTGTTCTGTGAGATATGCTCTTTCCTCCAGGTGTATATATTCTGCTGCAGCCTTCTTTCCTATTGCTTTTTCAGAATTAGTTGTATTAAATTATATTTTCATATTATATGTGGTGTGAGGAGGAGGTATCTGTCTCAGCTCTCATGCCACCATCTTTAATTCAATCCTAGCTATAGGTTTTTGTAGATTTTCTTTATCAATTTAAGAAAGTTCCCTTCTATTCCAAGTTTACTGAAAGATTTTTTTAAACATTAATATATTTCATACTTTGTAAAATGCTGTCTCTGAATCTTTTGAAAGGATCATGTGATTTTGCTTATTTATCCTGTTGATGTGATACATTGCATTAATCTATTTTCAAACCCTGACCCAGCCTTGCATACTAGGCATATATCATAGATTATCATGGTGTATAATTATTTAAAAATTTTTTTAAATTGTTAATATGCTTGAGGGTTTTTATATTCATGTCATGAAAGATATTGGTATGTAGTTTTCTTTTCTTGAACTCTTTGCTGTTTTTGGTATTAGTGTAATTCTGGCCTCTTAGAATGAGTTAGGAACTATTTTCTCTGTTTCAGTCTGCTGGAAGAGATCTTAGAATATTGCTGTAATTTCTTCCTTAAAAAATTCATCATTAAACACATTTGGGTTTGGTGTTTCCTGTTTTGTAAGATCATTAATTATTTATTCAACTTCTTTAAGAAATATATGTGTCTGAAGGAAAAATTATGGCAACATGAGAAGTGAGGCAGAAATCTCCAAAAACCACATATAATATGAAAATACAACAAATACAACAATTCCTAAAAATGACCAGAAATAAGATTGCCCAGCCAGTCTACATCTCATGGAAAAGCATAAAGTAATAAAGCTGTGACCTGGTGGGACCTGAGCACTCCCCATCCCCAGCTCATTTGTGGGAGGAAGAGAAACAGAGCAGGGAGGAAGTAAAAGCCCACAACTGCTAAATACGCAACCCTAGAATTCTACCCCAGGAGCACAAACACCCACTGCATGGTGCTAGGGAGATTAGAGGGGTTGAAAAGTAAAGTCAGAGACTGAGATTCCAGCCATTTATGGAGAACAGTTTCCCACAACTGGCTGCTCTGGGAAAAAAGAAAGGCAGATGCTTTCAAAGACTTCCCAATAGTCCAACAGTGAGAGGGTTGATAAAGGGGCAAGGATGACACAGAGCTTGCTCCTCAGAAGAAGGAACAGGTGGACAAAATCATGGTGGCACACTCAGCCCAGGAGGTTGGGAACATTCAGGAGCTTCAGGTGTTCCATCCTTCTACCGGGCATTGCTGCCCCCAGGCCCCCTATTGCAATAAGATGCCTGTTTCTCCTTCCTGCTGGTGGACAACTGCATATAAACCTGCAGCCCTCACCATTGCGCTGAGCCAGAGGAGGGCAGCCACGCCTATGGCAACTACACAGGCTTAATGCAGAGGATGTTCACTGTATTCATGTCTCCCTGGCCCTGAAAGTGGAGGGAGACACTGTAGCTGGAAGAAAGAAAGAGCTCTGTCCTTTGGGCAGGAACAGGCACGGTTTGCCTGCGACCCCTGGCATTGCTCCAGGCCAGCTGGAGGGCAGCCCCACCTATGGCAAATACACAGGCGTAACACAGAGGCTGCTCTCTGTGCATGGCTCACTGGCTCCAACACTCAAGGCAAGCACTACAGCTGGGAAGCAGAAAAGAGCTATCTCTTCATGGTACGCAACAGCACTGCTCATCTTTGACAACTACCATCACTACAGGTTCTGGGAAGCTCTGAAGAACAGTGTTTCTGGGCACTAGAGGTTGCTGCATACACAAACACAATATATCTCATTATCCAATAGGACTATGAAAAAGCAGAAGAATTTGTTGAATCCAAAATCCCAGAACACAATAAAGAGGCCTCAGTGAAACTAAAATTACAAATCTTCCTTAAAAAGTATTTAAAATAAAAGTCATAATCATTCAAATGAAGCTACAGAAATATATTCAAGAGTTAAGGGATAAATTCAAGAGGGAGAAAGATACTTTAAAAATACAGTAACTGAAATAAAATGTAAAATGGAGGGATTTAAAAGCAGCTTGGATGAGGTAGAAGAGATGGTAAATGGAATATAAATTAGAGAACAGAAATACAAGGAAGCTGAGGTAAAGAGATAAAAAAGGATCTCTTAGGGAAAATCATTCTAAAATTCATATGGAACCCCAAAAGACCCCGAATAGCCAAAGCAATAATGAGAAGGAAGAATAAAGCTAGGGCGATTATGCTCCCCAACTTCAAGCTTTACTACAAAGCCACAGTACTCAAGACAATTTGGTACTGGCACAAGAACAGACCCATAGACCAATGGAACAGACTAGAGAGCCCTGATATAACCCAAACATATATGGTCAATTAATATATGATAAAGGAACCATGTACATAAACTGGGGAAATTACAGCCTCTTCAACAGCTAGTGTTGGCAAAACTGGACAGTTATATGCAAGAGAATGGAACTGGATTATTGTTTAACCTGCTACACAAAAGTAAACTCGAAATGAATCAAGGACCTGAATGTAAGTCATGAAACCATAAAACACTTACAAGGCAACATAGGCAAAAATCTCCTGTATATAATCATGAACACATCTCCTTGAGCAAGGGAAACAAAAGCAAAAATGAATTCATGGGACAACATCAAACTAAAAAGTTTCTGAATGGCAAAGGACACCATCAACAGAACAAAAAGGCATCCTACTGTATGGGAGAATATATTTGTAAATGACATATCTGACAAGGAGTTAACATACAAAATATATAAAGAACTTACACACATCTAAACCTGAAAAGCAAATAACCCGATTAAAAAATGGGCAGAGGATATGAAGAGACAGTTCTCCAAAGAAGAAATTCAGATGGCCAACAGACACATGAAAAGATGCTCCACATCACTAATCACCAGGGAAATGCAAATTAAAACCACAATGAGATATCACCTCACACCAGTAAGGATAGCCACCATCCAAAAGACTAAGAACAAAAAATGCTTGTGAGGATGCAGAGAAAGGGGAACCCTCCTGCACTGCTGGTGGGAATGTAAGCTAGTTCAACCATTGTGGAAAGCAATATGGAGGTTCCTCAAAAAACTGAAAATAGAAATACCATTTGACCCGGGAATCCCACTCCTTGGAATTTATGCAAATAATACAACTCACATTCAAAAAGACATATGCACCACTATGTTTATCGCAGCACTATTTACAATAGCCAAGAAATGGAAGCAACCTAAGTATCCATCAGTAGATGAATGGATAAAGAAGATGTGGTATATACACAATGGAAAGCTATTCAGCCATAAGAAGGAAACAAATTCTGCCATTTGCAACAACATGAATTGAGCTGGAGGATATTATGCTCAGTGAAATAAGCCAGACAGAGAAAGCCAAGTGCCAAATGATTTCCCCCATTTGCAGAGTATAACAACAAAGCAAAACTGAAGGAACAAAATAGTAGCAGAAGCAGAGAATCCAAGAAGGAACTAGTGGTTACCAAAGGGGAGGGGTGTGGGAGGGTGGGTGGGGATGGTGGAATAAGGGGATTGTGGGGTATTATGTTTAGTACACATGGAGTGGGGAATCACGGGGAATACAGTGTAGCACAGAGAAGGACAGCAGTGAATCTTTCATCTTACTACACTGATGGACAGTGACAGAATTGGGGTATGATTGGGATTTGATAATATGAGTAAATGTAGTAACCACATTGATTTTTCATGTGAAACCTTCATAAGAGTGTATATCAAAAATACCTTAATAAAAAGAAGGACCTCTAAAAATTAAAAAATATTAAGAGAACTGTTTAACTAATCCAAATGGAATTATATTTTAAATAGGTGTATGAAAAGAAGAAAAGGGAAAAATGGTTAGAGAGTATCTTTGAAAAAATAGTTGCTGAAAACTTCCACAAAGTACGGAAGGAAATAGTATCTCATGCCATGGAAGCCCTCAGATCTCCCAACACAATGGACTGAAGGAGCACAACACCAAGACATATAATAATTAAAATGGCACAGATAAAGGACAAGGAAAGAGTATTAAAAGCACATAGAAAGAGAAAAAGATCACGTACAAAGGAAAACTCATGAGGCTATCATCAAACTTAGCAGAAACCTTACAGGCCAGAAGGAAGTGGCATGATATATTCAATGCAATGAAGCAGAAGGGCCTCCAACCAAGAATACTCCACCTAGAAAGATGATCATTTAAATTTGAAGGAGGAATTAAAAATTGTCCAGATAACAAAAGTTGAGGGAATTTACCTTCCACAAACCATCTCTACAGTGTATTTTAAAGGGACTGCTCTAGAAAATAAAACCAGAGTAAAAGAAATGGACCATTTAATTACTGACCAAATGCAAAATTAAATCAGATACCAACAAAGTCAGTCAAGGGATACACAAAGAGTACAGAATATGACACCTAATATATAAACAGTGAAAGAGGGAGAAAAAGAAGGGTGAAAAAAAAGAATCTTCAGATTGAGTTTATAATTGCATAATAAGAAAGTTAAAGCCGATCTCGTGGCGCAACGGTAGCATGTCTGACTCCAGAAAGTTAAGTTAGACTGATACATAGTAAAGAAGCTGCCCTTGAACCTTTGTTAACAATGAATCCAAAGCTTGCAGTGGCAATAAGTACATATCTATCAATAATCACCCTAAATATAAACTGTCTAATGCACCAGTCAAAAGGCAAAGAATTACTGAATGGATTAAAAGGCAAGACCCTTCTATATACTGCTTACAAGAAACTCACTTCAAACCCAATTACATACACAGATTAAAATGAATGGATGGAAAAGATATTTCATGCAAACAATAGGGAGAAAAAAATCAGGAGTTGCAATACTTGTATCAGATAAAATAGACTTCAAAACAAAGGAAGTAACAAGAGACAAAGAAGGACATTATATAATGATAAAGGGGTCAGTCCAACAAGAGGATATAACCATTCTGCATGTCTATGCACCCAACATACAAGCACCCAAGTATGTGCAACAAATACCAATAGAATTAAAAGAGGAATTAGAATGCAATGCATTCATTTTAGAAGACTTAAACGCACCATTCACTCCAAAGAACAGATCAGACAAAAAATAAGGAAGGAGACAGAGGCACTGAAAAACAAATTAGAACATATGGACCTAACAGACATCTACAAATACTCCACCCAAAAGCAACAGGATACACATTCTTTTCAAGTGCACATGGAACGTTTTTCTGAACAGGTCACACACTAGGACATAAAAATAGCCTCAGTAAATTCAAAAATATTGAAATTGTACCAACCAACTTCTCAGATCACAAGCATATAAAACTAGAAATAAATTGTACAAAGAAAACAAAAAGGCTCACAAAAACATGCAGGCTTAACAACATGTTCCTAAATAATCAGTGGATGAATGACCAAATTAAAAGAGAGATCAAGCAATATATGGACACAAATGGAAACAACAGCTCAATGCCCCAACTTCTGTGGCACACAGCAATGGCAATTCTAAGGAGAAAGTATATGTCAATACAGGCTTATCTCAAGAAAAAAACAATCCCAAATGACTAGTCTAAATTCATAAGTAATGAGATGGACTTCCAGGAAGATGGCGGCGTAAACAGGGCGGTGGAAATCTCCTCCCAAAACCAAATATATTTATGAAAATACAACAAATACAACTATTCTTAAAAGAGAGACCAGAAGATACAAGATGGCACCAAGGCTGCAGCTACACCTGAGAGGACTGGGGACCCTGCAAAACAGGTAAGATACAGAGCCGCGTCCTGGCGGGACCTGAGTACACCACCACCCCAGTGCACCAGCGGGAAGAGAGGATTCAGAGTGGGGAGGGAGTGGAGCACATGTCCGCCAAATAACCAGTCCTGGTGATCTGCGCCGGAAGCACTGACACACTTCTCACAGTGTATCGGAGTTTGGAGAGGCAGAGGTGCAGTATCCAAGACGGCAGGCCCACTCAGCTGATTCCTGGGGACAAAAGAAAAGTGCATGCTTTTTTAGTCATCTTAAAGAGACAGGAGCCCAATGGAGGAGCAGGATCATCGCAGCACACTTAGACAAGCAGGCTGAGAGTTGGGGAATTTCGGTCCCCTTGGACTGCAGCTGGGAAAAGCAGTCGCACCAAGAACTCCCACAGAAATCAGCACCCTCCTGTTCATTCCCTCCCCAGCCAGAGTCACAAAGGGCCTGGCGGAGCAGTGTGGCTGCGGAATAGTGGAGACTCACAGAAACTACAACCGGCAGGTGTTTTTTGTTTTTTATTTTTTCTCTATTTTCCCTTTCTGGTTTTTTTCTTTTTTCTGACCACTTCCTCTGCCGTGAAAAGACAGGAATATGGTACAAACAAAGCTTACCCAGACAACCCCAGACCAGACAACCCCAGAGAGGGAGCCTGAGGGGATGGATATGCACAATGTTCCTGAAAAAGAATTCAGAATAAAAGTCATAACCATACTGATGGATCTACAGAGAAATATGCAACAGTTAAGGGAGGAAGTGAGGGAAGTGAGGAAAGACAATGCAGGGATGAGACAAGCAATTGACGGGCTTAACAGCAGACTGGACGAGACACAAGCGACTGCTAATGGAATAGAAATCAGAGAACAGGAATACCAAGAAGCTGAGGCAGAGAGAGATAAAAGGATCTCTAGGAATGAAAGAATTTTAAGTGAATTGTGTGACCAATCCAAACTGAACAATATACACATGATAGGAGTACGAAGAAGAGAGAGAAAAAGGGATAGAAAGTTTCTTTGAAGAAATAATTGCTGAAAACTTCACCAAGCTGGGAAGGAAATAGTCCCTCAAACCATGGAAACCTACAGATCTCCCAACACAAGGGACCCAAGGAAGACAACACCAAGACACATATTAATTAAAATGGAAAAGATCAAAGATAAGGACACAGTATTAAAGTCAGCAAAAGAGAGAAAAAATATCACCTACAAAGGGAAATTCATCAGACCGTTATCAGACTTCTCAACAGAAAACTTACAGGCAGAATAGAATGGCATGATATATTTAACGTAACGAAACAGAAGGGCATCGAACCAAGAATATTGTATCCAGCATGATTCTCATTTAAATTTGAGGTAGGGATTAAACAACTTCCAGACAAGAGAAAGCTGAGGGAATTTTCCTCCCATAAACCAACTCTTCAGGATATCTTAAAGAGACTGCTCTAGATGGAAGCACTCTTAAGGCTAAAAAGAGGTCACCAGAGAAAATAAAATCATAGCAAAGAAAGCAGACCATACAAATACTAACTAATGGCAAAGAAAAAACACATAGTATATAAAGAATGGAGGAGGAAGAATAAGAAGGGAGAGAAATAAAGAACCATCAGACTTTGTTTACAGTAACTTAACAAGAAAAGTTAGACAGATAGTAGAGAAGCCACCCTTGAAAGTTTGGTAACCACGAATATAAAGGCAGCAATGGCAATAAGACATATCCATTGATAATCACCCTAAATGTAAATGTACTGAATGGACCAATCAAAACACACAGTGTTACTGAATGGATAAAAAAGCAAGACCCACCTATGTGCTGCTTACAGGAGACTAACGTCAAACGCAAAGATATACACAGACTGAAGGTGAAGGGATGGAAAAAGATATTTCATGCAAACAACAACGAGAAAAAAGCAGGTGTTGCAGTACTTGTATCAGACAAAATAGACGTCAAAACGAAGAAAGTAGCAAGAGATAAAGAAGGACATTACATAATGATAAAGGGTTCAGTCCAACAAGAGGATATAACTATTTTAAATATATATGCACACAATACGGAGTGCCAGCATACGTGAAACAAATACTAACAGAATTAAAAGAGGAAAGAGAAAGCAATGCAGTCATTTTAGGAGACTTCAACACACCACTCACTCCAAAGGACAGAACAACCAGACAGAAAATAAGTAAAGACACAGAGGCACTGAACAACACATTAGAACAGATGGACCTAACAGACATCTACAAAACTCTACACACAAAAGCAGCAGAATACACATTCTTCTCAAGTGCACATGGAACATTTTCATGAGTACATCAAATACTAGTCCACAAAAAGAGACTGGGAAATTCAAAAAGACTGAAATTGTAAGAACAAGTTTCCCAGACTACAAAGGAATGAAACTAGAAAGGAATTTCACAAAGAAAATGAAAAATCCCACAAACACATGGAGGCTTCACAACATGCTCCTAAACAATCAATAGATCAATGACCAAATAAAAACAGAGATCAAGCAATATATGGAGACAAATGACAACAATAATTCAACACCGCAAAATCTGTGGGACGCAGTGAAGGCCATGATAAGAGGAAAGTATATTGCTATAAAGGCCTACCTCAGGAAAGAAGAACATCCCATATGATCAGTCTAAACTCACAATTAATGAAACTAGAAAAAGAAGAACAAATGAGACCCAAAGTCAGTAGAAGGAGGGACATAATAAAGAGTAGAGCAGAAATAAATAAAATCGAGAAGAATAAAACAATAGAAAGGATGAATGAAAGCAAGAGCTGGTTCTTCGAGAAAATACACAAAATATATAAACCCCTAGCCAGACTTATCAAGAAAAAAAGAGAGTCTACTCACATAAACAGAATCAGAAATGAGAAAGGAAAAATCACTACAGACACCACAGAAATACAGAGAACTATTAGAGAATACTATGAAAAATTATATGCTAACAAACTGGATAACCTAGAAGAAATGGACACCTTTCTATAAAAATACAACCTTCCAAGGCTGACACAGAAAGAAAAAGAAAATCTCAACAGAGCAATTCCCAGCAACAAAATTGAACTGGTAATCAAAAACCTACATAAGAACAAAACACCTGGACCAGGTGGCTTCACCACTGAATTTTATCAAACACTTAGTGAAGACCTAGTACCCATCCTCCTTAAAGTTTTTCAAGGAGTAGAAGAACAGGATCACTTCCAAACTCATTCCATGAGGCCAGCATCACTCTAATACCAAAACCGAGCAAAGACACCACAAAAAAAGAAAATTACAGACCAATCCCTGATGAACATAGATGCAAAAATACTCAACAAAATATTAGCAAACCAAATTCAAAAATACATCAAGAGGATTATACACCATGATCAAGTAGTATTTATTCCCGGGATGAAAGGATGGTAAAACATTCGAAAATCCATCAACATCATACCACATCAACAAAAAGAAGGACAAAAACCACATGATCATCTCCATAGATGCTGAAAAATCATTTGACAAAATTCAACATCCATTCGTGATAAAAACTCTCAACAAAATGGGTATAGAGGGCAAGTACTTCAACATAATAAAGGCTATATATGACAAACCCACAGCCAACATTATATTTAACACCGAGAAGGTGAAAGCTTTTCCTTTATGATTGGGAACAAGACAAGGATGCCCACTCTCCCCACTTCTATTCAACATTGTACTGGAGGTCCTAGGCACAGCAATCAGACAACAGAAAGAAACAAAAGGCATCCATATTGGCAAGGAAGAAGTTAAACTGTCCCTGTTCGCTGATGACATGATATTATACATAAAAAACCCTAAAGAATCCACTCCAAAAGTAGTATATCTAATATATGAATTCATCAAAGTTGCGGGATACGAAATTAATATGCAGAAATCTGTGGCATTCCTATACACTAACAATGACCTAGGAGAGAGAGAAATCAGGATAACAATTCCATTCACAGTTGCATCAAAAAATAAAATACTTAGAAGTAAACCTAACCAAGGAAGTAAAAGACCTATACACTGAAAACTACAAGACACTCATCAGAGAAATTAAAGAAGATACCAATAAATGGAAACACATCCTGTGCTCATGGATAGGAAGAATTAATATTGTCAAAATGGCCATCCTGCCTAAAGCAATCTACAGATTCAATGCAATTCCTATCAAAATACCAACAGCATTTTTCAACAAACTGGAGAAAATCATTCTAAAATTCATATGGAACCACAAAAGACCCTGAATAGCCAAAGCAATCCTGAGAAGGAAGAATAAAGCTGGGGCGATTATGCTCCCCAACTTCAAGCTTTACTACAAAGCCACAGTACTCAAGACAATTTGGTACTGGCACAAGAACAGACCCATAGACCAATGGAACAGTCTAGAGAGCCCTGATATAAACCCAAACATATATGGTCAATTAATATATGATAAAAGAGCCATGGACATACAATGGGGAAATGACAGCCTCTTCAACAGCTAGTGTTGGCAAAACTGGACAGTTACATGCAAGAGAATGAAACCGGATTATTGTTTAACCCCATACACAAACTAAACTCGAAATGGATCAAGGACCTGAATGTAAGTCATGAAACCATAAAACTCTTACAAGACAACATAGGCAAAAATCTCCTGAATATAAGCATGGGTCCTGAGCACATCTCCTCGAGCAAGGGAAACAAAAGCAAAAATGAACTCATGGGACTACATCAAACTAAAAAGTTTCTTTATGGCAAAGGACACCATCAACCGAACAAAAAGGCATCCTATTGTATGGGATAATATATTTGTAAATGACATATCCGACAAGGAGTTAACATACAAAATATATAAAGAACTTACACACATCTAAACCTGAAAAGCAAATAACCCGATTAAAAAATGGGCAGAGGATATGAAGAGACAGTTCTCCAAAGAAGAAATTCAGATGGCCAACAGACACATGAAAAGATGCTCCACATCACTAATCATCAAGGAAATGCAAATTAAAACCACAATGAGATATCACCTCACACCAGTAAGGATGGCCATCATTCAAAAGACTAAGAACAACAAATGCTGGTGAGGATGTGGAGAAAGGGGAACCCTCCTACACTGCTGGTGGGAATGTAAGCTAATTCAACCATTGTGGAAAGCAATATGGAGGTTCCTCAAAAAACTAAAAATAGAAATACCATTTGACACGGGAATCCCACTCCTTGGAATTTACCCAAAGAATACAACTTCTCACATTTAAAAAGACATATGCACCCCTATGTTTATTGCACCACTTCTTACAATGCCAAGATATGGAAGCAACCTAAATGTCCATCAGTAGATGAATGGATAAAGAAGAAGTGGTACATATACACAATGGAATACTATTCAGCCATAAGAAGGAAACAAATCCTGCCATTTGCAACAACATGGATGGAGCTGGAGGATATTATGTTCAGTGACATAAGTCAGGCAGAGAAAGACAAATAACCAAATGATTTCCCTCATTTGTGGAGTATAACGATGAAGCAAAACTGAAGGAACAAAATAGTAGCAGACTCAGAGACTCCAAGATGGAGCTAGTGATTACCAAAGGGGAAGGGTGTGGGAGGGTGGGTGGGGAGGGTGGGAGAAGGGGATTGTGGGGTATTATGTTTAGTACACATGGTGTGGGAAATCACAGGGAAAACAGTGTTGCACAGGGAAGGCAAACAGTGAGTCTGTGTGAACTTACTACACTGACGGACAGTGACTGAATTGGGGTATGAGTGGGTCTTGATAATATGGGTAAATGTAGTAACCACATTGTTTTTTCATGTGAAACCTTCATAAGAGTGTATATCAATAATACCTTAGTAAAAAAATAAATAATAAATAAAGGGAAAAATATATATGTCTATTCATATGCTCCTTTCCTTCTTTTATGTTTTTTTTTGGAAACTGCATCTTTCAAGAAATTGTTCCATTTTATCTAGGTTATCAAATTTGTATGCATAGATTTGTTCATAGTATTCCTTTGTTATACTTTGAATGTTAGTGTCTGTAGTGATGTCTCTTCTTTTATTTCTGATATCATTAATTTGTGTCTTTTTTTTCTTAGCTTGGCTAAAGGCTTGTCAATTTCATTGATATTTTCAAAGAAGCAGTTTAGATCCATTTATTTTCTCTGATTTCTTGTTTTCAATATCATTGATTTATGCTTTAATTTCTATTTTTTTCTGCTGGTGCTTATTTTAGATGTAATTTTCTCTTCTCTTTCTAGTTGACTAAGGTGAAAAGCATATTATTGATTTTGCCTTTTTTTTCTTTTTTAATATATGCATTCAAAGCTAAAAATTTCACTGGAAACTGATTTTTTTGCACCCCCCAAATTTTGACAAATTATGTATTAATTTTCATTTATTTCAAAATATAAATCTGTTTTGAGATTTTTTTATTTGATCCATGTGTTATTTGGACATATCCTTTTGAAATATTTTGGAAATTTCCAGTTATGTTTCTGTTATTGTTTTCTAGTTTAATTGCACTGTTTTCTGAGATTTGACATAGTATAATTTATATTCTTTTATATATGTTAAGGAATGTTTATGGCCAAGAATGTGGTCTACCTTAGTGAATATTTCATGTGAACCTGAAGAGGCTGTGTATTCTGCTGCGGTTTTGTGAAGTAGTCTATGGATGTCAGTTATATCCATTTGATTGTTAGTGTTGAGTTCAATTATATCCATATTGTTGAATTTGTCTGTTTCTAAGAGATGGATATTTAAGTGTCTAACAATGATAATGGAATCATCTATTTTTTACCTGTAGTTCTATTAGGTTTTTTCTTCATATAGTATAGAGCTCTGTTGTTAGGCACATATACATTAAGAACTAACATATCTTCTTGGAGAATTGACCCCTTTCTGATTATGTAATGCCCTTCCATAACCCTAATAACTTTCCTTGTGTTGGGGTCTGCTCTGTCTGAAATTAATATGGCTACTTCTGTATCCTTTGATTAGCATATAATGGTGTATTCTTCTCCCATCTATTTTGCTTTACCTGTATGTGCCTTTATATTTAATGTGGGTTTCTTGTATAGAACATATAGTTGACTCTCCTTTTTATGTACTCTGACAGTCTGCCTTTTTTTTTTTTAGGTTGGAAGTTTATTGTAGCAGAACAGTAATATCACAGTATGGGACAAAAGTTTAAGCTTTGCAGGGTGTTCTTTGGGGGAATTTTAAAACAAATACTACAAAAAAACATCATGAGACAGTAAAATGTAAACATTTCAAAATTACAACTCAACAAAATTTTTTTCTGCTATATATATAATTTTGCCTAAGATAAATACAAAGTGAAGACTTCTAGCTTATTTAAGCTTTAATGACACTTTCCTAAATTTTCAGAGGTAATAAAAATATGTAACTGTAGAAAAAATTTTGATTTGTAGCTTACAAAACCGTTTACTAACATTTGCCCCAGAAAATTCTAAGTTCCACTTCAAAATCATTAAATACATTTTATGTACTCTTCCCAGAGTTAATAAGTAACTGGCAAAAACCACCACCACCACCCTTGCAGGCACATTGCAAAGTTCACAGGTCCTGCGGCAACCGACGGTGTTCAGAAGGGGCTCTGTCTGCACTCAGGAGCTCAATTTCCTCCAGTCCGATGCAGCTAGTCGGGTGGGTGGTTATGGACTGGACAGAACAGCTCAACAAACCCACCTCCTTTCCGAGGACACTCTTCACTTCATAACTCCCATCCTCGCAGACAGCACACCTCAGGAGGGAGAAAATACTGCTCTGTAGCAGCTTGACCTTCACTGTGCACTGGGGCCGCGAGGGGCAGTCCAGGAAGACTTGCAGGTGCCTTCGGAGAAGAGGAGAGGTGACCACATGGAAGCAGTCCCCACAGAAGAAGGAGCTTCTGTCTTCTGTGCTCTGTTCCAACCTCTCGTTGCCATACAGGTCACACGTAGGCCATGAGAAAGCAATGCATTCGTCAACACCAACCACAGTGCCTTGAACAATGCAAATGCAATTGACCTGGGTGACAGAATCCAAATCATCAAGCTTCACAGGGCCGATCAGCTCATGAGGGCAAGCGCCAGAGGCCATGCCCAAAGGGGGCTTCTGAAGCAAGAGTACGGTTCGTTCAATACAAAGAATCCAACCCTTGTCTCGGAGAGTGTCCCTGAAGAGGAAGCAGAGGCAGCCCCAGCCAGCGCATCCAGGACTTCCTGGCCCAGCACACATGAGGAGGCCACACAGACTGGCATGGTTTTGGGGACACCAGAGCTATTCTCATCATACATTTGCAGGGTGACATCAGTCACTGTCAGCCAAATCTCCCTTTGCTCCAGAAGATGCAAACTGTTTAGCTGAGGTCTTTGATAAATCACCCTGGCATAGAAACTGCACCGAACACTGGGATCTTCAGTCTGGAGAATTTCCCTTAAGAAGCGGGGAACTGGAGGCTGGTACAGCTGAGTCACAGGATCATCTTCAATTACATCAATTTGTCCCTGATTTGGAGGAGCAGTAAGGATGTAACAGAAGCTAGGAAGAGTCAGACGACTTTTAACCTCCTCACAGGTATGGCCATGGCAGGTGCTTTCAGGAGCACCACTGGAGGCCACATAGTGTCAGTCAAACTGAAAAGCCCAGCAGTCCTTCCACGGTGGCCTTTTGTAGAACCTTCATTCCTGCCAGGCTGCAGGACTTCCCTTCCAACTGTCTGTCCCTCAGGGTGGCGCCCTCTGAGTACACCTCACTGAACATTCCATAGGCATCCTGCACAAGAAGGCCGACTCAAGTTCTAGGTGGATCTGAGCCAGGTGGAGACGCTGAGCCACCAGCCTGCTGATACCTGCAGGGAAGGCAGTAAACTCTCTGCACCACCACTTGAACTCCAACTCCAGACCAGGTGGCAGATCCTTGGCTTTCTGCTGCATCCAGGAGAGAATCCTTCAGGGAAGCTTGGGCTGGGGAGGGCTGTTTGGCTTCTTTGTGCCCGTGGGTGCAGTCTGTCTCTATGGTGGTAAGACCACTACACATAATCTGGTTTTCAGATGAATTATTTGTTACAATCTTAAATCTAAATATCTGGGCCAAAGTGATGCATCTTCTTGGAAGGGGTGTGTCCTAATACTGCACTTCATGTGTTGTTTTTGAATCTTCCTTGGCAATGGCTTTCTGGCAAAAATAAGTATTCAGAATAACAGGGTAATTTCCACCTGGAATAATAAGCTTCTGCCAGGGAGGGTAGATATGTACGATGACTTGGGATGTCCCCTAAAGTGGCGTGCAGTTTCCTTGGTGAAAACCTTTAGGCTAGTCCCAGGGGCCTCACCTTGAGAAGGGCAGTCAGCCTGCAGCCCTGCTAACAGTTCGCACATGGCAACTTGGATGGCACATTCCTCATGCAGCTCTAGAATTTTCACAATTAATATACCAGATTTTCTACCTGAAAGAGTCTTTTGGTAAGAATCACATTGATGTCTCCATAAAGAAATGGCAGATCTCTCTTGATTCTGCAATCCATTTAGTCTTTTTGTTAGCCCACCTCTTAAAAGCTTCTTCTTTGCTGAATTTTCTGGAGTCCTAGAAAACTTTGACTGTTTCTGGGGTGTATATAAAATGGTCTCTGTAGATTTCACCATTGGGTTGATCAGTGTCTGCACAATCTGTCTTCCATCTTATCCAAAATCCACGTGATAAGAGTCTGAATCAATGAACAAAATATTCTCTGAGTCATCTTCTTTTTCACTCTCTGATGAATACTCCAAAATTTCTGTAGAATTTCTCTTATTTATTTTTGGATGCACTGGTGGGCTGGAAACCTCCCATATCCTTGGCATAGGGTGCTGGAGGCACTTTTGTTCATGAATGGATGACTAATCACTTAGGAAGCTCAGATAGCCTCTCTTCACTTGTCAAAGAATGACTGCTCGCAGCAGAAACACAGTCTGATATTTCCACAGCACTATTCTCGCTGCCTTCAAATTCCCTGCATTCATTAGTATCTTTGCTGTCACTGTCAATCTCCCAATCAACTGTAGTTCATCTTCACTGGCTCCATCTTCTGGACATAAAGTATTCCTGTCACAAAACCTGTCTATTTTAGAACCATGTTCTTTATCTCTCTGTGATTTCAAAATTGTTTTGTCTTCATCTGACAGATCACTTCCACTGGAACTTCATGTTATATCTGTAAGACCACTGGTACTCTTATATGTGATAGCTTCTTTCTTGGGTTTAGGGGATAATTCAAGGCACTTTTCTATGAGTCTTCTTTTCTGCTGTTAATGACAGACTCTCAGAAGTGTCCTGAAATCCTTCTCCACACCTGAGCCATGCTTCAGAGAGGGAAGAAGCTGGTCCCACTGTCCTGAGACCTGCTGTTCTGAACTGCAATGGATTCTCTCCTGGAAAGGATGGGTATTCTACATTCCAATTTCTTTTTCTCTTCAGGCCTCGAAGGCAGCCATCGCAGGGCATCTGACAGTTTGCCTTTTAACTGGTGCAGTTAGACCATTAACATTCAAAGTTATATTGGAAAAATATCTACCATATTCATTACTGTTTTTCTGTGCCCTTATTCTTCTTATTTTTGTCTCTCTTTTTTTTCTCCCTTGTGTGGTTTTAATTGATAATTTTCTATGATTCCATTATCTCTTCTTTTTACCATATAATGTTTAAAACATTTTAGGGTTGACCTAGGGTTTGCAATTCATATTGACAACTAATCCAAGTCCACTTTCAAATAACACTTTGCCACTTCATGGATGGTGTGCCTTATAGTAACAAAATAAACCTAATTCACTCTTACGTCCCTTGTATCATTGCTGTCATCCCTTCACTCACATATATATATTACATATATAATATATGCATATATATATAATACATATATATGTACATAAGCATACATAATCAAATATATTGTACATATTGTTTTGAATGAAGTGTTATCTGTTATATCAACTAAGAATAAGGAATACAAAAGTTTTTATGTTATGTTCACTTAATCCTTCTTTGATGCTTTCCCTTTCTTTTTGTAGATACAAGTTTCTGATTTATACTATTTTCCTTCTTTCCAGAATTCTTTTTACATTTATTACAAGGCAGGTTTACTGGCAAAAAGTTCTCTCAATTTCTTTTTTTTTTTTCGTTTGAGAAAATTTGTACTTTTCCTTCACTTTTGAAGGATAATTTCACAGTGTGCAGAATTCTAGGTTGATGATTTTTTTCTTTCAACAACTTAAAATTTTCCAAAATACTCTCTTCTTGCTTGCATGGTTTCTGAGTAGAAGTCAGATGTAATTATTTTCTTTTCCAGTTGTATAGAAATATAATTGACATATAACATGGTGTAAGTTCGAGATGTACAGTGTGATGATTTGATTCAATGTGATTCTTATCTTTGTTCCTCTCCAGGTTGGCTTTTTTCTCCACCCTGGCCTCTTTTAACATTATTTCTTTGTCTTTCTGTAGTTTGGAAATATGCCTATGGGTATATTTTTTGCTATTTATACGGCTCGCTGTTTGGTTTCAATGGAGCTTCCTAGATCTGTGGTTTAGTGTCTGAAATTAATTCAGGGCAATATTCAGTCATTATTTTTTAAAATATTTCTTCTGTTACTTTCTCTTTTCTCCTGTGGTATTCCCAATACACATATGGTACAGCCTTTTGTAGTTGTTTTACAGTCTTTGGATATTCTTCTCTGTTTTTTTTATCTATTTTTTTCTAGTTTTGGAAAATTCTACTGATACATCCTGTCTCAGAGATTCATTCCTCAGCTGTGTCAAATCTACTAATGTGTCATCAAAAGCATTCTTCATTTCTGTCACACTTTTTGATCTCTAGAATTTCCTTGTGGTTCTTTACAGGATTTCCATCTCTGCTTATATTGCCCATCTGTTCTTGTATGCATGAAAGCTTTTAGCATATTAATCATAGCTTCTTTAAATTCCTGGTCTGTTAGTTACTACATGACTACCATAACTGGTTCTGATACTTTTTCTGATTCTTCCTGTGTTTTCTTTTGCTTTTTGATATGCTTTGCAATTTCTTCATTGATAGCTGAATGTAATATACTGGGTAAAAAGAACTGTTGTAAGTAGACCTTTAAGTAATGTAATGTTAAGGTGTTGGGGGAAGGTAAGCATTCTAGACCTACATTTAGATCTCACTCTTTTAGTGAACCTATGCCTCTGGACTGTGAACTCCATAAGTGTTTCTCAGTTCCTCCCTTTAGATGGGACAGAATGGCTAGAGTGGACTGGAGTTTGTTATTTCCCTTTTCCCATGTGAAAGGCTAGAGCTAACTGAACCTGAGTATTCACTTTCACCCTGGTCAGTTAGGCTCTTATAATACCCCATCAAGTTATGCTGTGGTTACTTTTTCTGAGGGCAGGCCTTGTTAAGAAGAAGAATTGGCTCTGGTATATTTCAAAATCATTTCATTTTCCCTTCTTTTGCTGGAAACATAAGGGGATTATTTTTCCAGATTTATTGAGATATAATTGACATATAATATTTTGTAAATTTGAGTACAATGTGATGATTTAACATATATATTGTGAAATTTTTTACCACAATAAGGTTTGTTAATACATCTTTTATCTTACCTAATTTTCATATTGCTGTTTTCGTTATGATGAGAACATTAAAGATCTATTTCCATAGCAACTTTCAAGTATACAATACAATATTGTTAACTAGAGTTACCATGGTATACATTAGATCCACAGAACTTATTCATCTTATAACTAAAAGTTGATACCCTTTGACCAACATTTCCCTGTTTCTTCCTTGCCTCAGCTGCTGTCAACCACAATTCTACTCTGTTCTATGAATTTGATGTTTTTAGATTCCACATGTCAGTGAGATCATACATTATTTGTTTCCAAAGTGTGACTTACTAGCGTAAAACCATCAAGATCCATGCACATTGACACAAATGGCAGGACTCCCTTCTTTTTTATGGCTGAAAAATACATATATTCACATTTTCTTTACCAGTTCTTTTGGTGATGGACACTAACATTGTTTCCAAGTCTTGGCTATTGCGAATAATGCTGCAATGAATGGAACAGATAGATCTTTGAGATTTCATCTTCTTTGAATTTATACCCAGAGGTGGAATTGTTGGATCATATGATAGCTCTATTTTTAGTTTTTTTGACAACCCTCCATACTGTTTTCCATGGTGGCCATACCAATTTACATTCCAACTAACAGTGCACAGGTTACCTTTTCTCCACATCCTCACCAGCACTTGCTATTTCTTGTCTTTTGATAATAGCCATGGTAACAGGTGTGAGATGATTTATTATTATGATTTTGACAATTTGCATGCTGTGATTAGTGAGGCTGAGCACCTTTTAATGTATTTGTTGACCAATTTTATGTCTTCTTTGGAAAAATGTCTATTCAAACCTTCATTATATTTTTTAAATCAGGCTCTTTGCTTTTATTGCTATTGAGTTGTAAGTTATTTATACATTTTGGATATTAACACCTTATCAGGTATAGAGATGGAATTTTTTCTCTTAACATAAGTTGCCTTTTCATTGTGTTGATTGTTTCTTTTTTTCTGCAGAAGCTTTTTAGTGGGATTTTGTCCACTTCCTGACTTTTGTTTTTGTTTCTTATACTTTAGGTGTCATATCAAAAAAATCATTGCCAAGACCAAGGTCAAGGAGATTTTTCCTTATGTTTTCTTCTAGTTCTATGCTCTTAGGTCTTTTTTTTCTTGCTTCATTTTTTTTAATTAAGGTATTATTGATATACACTGTTATGAAGGTTTCACATGAAAAAACATTGTGGTTACTACCTTTACTCATATTATCATGTCCCTACTCATACCCCATTGCAGTCACTGTCCATCAGTGTAGTAAGATGCCACAGATACACTATTTGCATTCTCTGTGCTACACTGTCTTCCCCGTGATCCCCCACACCATGCGTGCTAAACATAACACCCCTCAATCCCCTTCTCCTTCCCTCCCCACCCAACCTCTCACACCACTCCCCTTTGGTAACCAATGGTCCCTTCTTGGAGTCAGTGAGTCTGCTGCTGTTTTGTTCCTTCAGTTTTGCTTCATTGTTATACTCCACAAATGAAGGAAATCATTTGGAACTTGTCTTTCTCCACCTGGCTTATTTCACTAAGCATAATATCCTCCAGCTCCATCCATGTTGTTGCAAATGTAGGATTTGTTTCTATCTTATGGCTGAATAGCATTCCATTGTGTATATATACCACTTCTTCTTTATCCATTCATCTACTGATGGACACGTAGATTGCTTCCATGTCTTGGGTATTGTAAATAGTTCTGTGATAATCATAGGGGTGCATATGTCTTTTTGAATCTGAGTTGTATTCTTTGGGTAAATTCCAAGGTGCAGGATTCCCAGATCAAATGGTACTTCTATTTTTAGTTTTTGGAGGAACCTCCATATTGCTTTCCACAATGGTTGAACTAATTTATATTTCCACC
>JAVSCE010006771.1:0-77037 GCA_032199065.1 Smutsia gigantea
TTTTCTGTATTTATTCATTAGGCTGTTATCCAAGGCAGTTTCTCCTCCTTCAGGAGGTGTTCACATAGAGGCTGTGGGTAGCTAGACGACACATTCTTTCAAAGCAGAGCCTTATATTACATCCCCACTACCCAGGCCCTGCTCATGCCTGCTGCTCAGAACAGACGTGTTGAATTACCATTGGTCAGGTGTGTGGGAGAAACAACTGCTTTGGGTACAAGTAATGTGTGCTCAGTGACCTCTGGGTCCTTTTTCAAGTTTAGGGCGCTAAATTTTAGGTGCTCTACGATGAATAATTCTGTACCATCCTTTCCTAACATTGGACTTTTAAGCTTGTCCACTGGGTCCCATCAGTCCTCCAAGTGTGGTCAGTGAACCAGCAGCAGTATCTGGAAACTTGCTAGAAACAAATTCTCAGGCCTCACCCCAGCACAGTGAATCAGGAACTGGGAGCAGAGAGATACCCAGCAACCTGTGCTGTATCAGGCCCTCCAGATTATTCTAAGACCCTCAGAGTCTAAGAACTGCTGGGTTAGACGTTTCTGACTGTTGCCTTGGCTGTGCGTTGGAACTCAGTGAGACCGTGTTTCTCGAGGACAGGACCCCGCTTGTGGACCCTCAGTGTCTTCCTCTCTGCATGGTACACAGGGAAAGCCCAGGGTGCACACACTGAAACAGAACTGAGTTTGTAAAAGGGCGGTGGGCAAGGAATTTCATGGAACAGACTTTAAAGATTGATTATCTTCAGATAAGAGTCCAAAAATCATCAGAAAAGAAGCCAATTGTCAATGTTGTTTAATAGGTTAAAAGCTTTTTAAAAATATTAGCTAGAAATTTTCTCAAATAAAGTAGATGAATTGTATTGGTTCAGGATGCATCAGGGTCACTGCTATACAAAAATGGGAAAAACAGGGATTTCTCAGAATAAGTTTCCTATGAGGTGTTAGTGATCTCCCAAATATTTATGGTACACTTTACATTCCATTTGGGAACAAAAATATGATCTAATAATGATACATTTAAATTGATAATTACAGAAGTATATTTGCATTTTAAAAGGCTCATGCACATATAATTTATGTCAATTTTTTTAAAAAGGCAGTGGCAAGGGGAGGAGTATGACACACAGCACTGAAGAAACTCTTCTCCCAAGTCTTTCAGTATCGCAAAGAGCCAGCTCTTAAATTTTCTGATCTCACATCTCTGTATTGGAGCTGTCTAACCTAAAGGGAGAATTATACAATATTCCATATGTGCACATATAGAATGTGTACAGTTAACTTATGTAAATTAAACATATATAACTAGAGATATGTGTGTATAAAACTGGACAGCTACATGCAAGAGAATGAAACTGGATTACTGTCTAACACCAAACACAAATGCAAACTCAAAACAGATTAAAGACCTAAATATAAAACATGGAACCGTAAACTCTCAGAAGAAAACATAGTCAAAAAAATCTCTTCAACCTAAGCATGAGAAATTTTTTTCTGGACACATCTCCTCAGGCAATGGAAACAGAAGCAAAAGTAAATAAGTGGGATTACATCATACTAAAAAGCTTTGTTACGGCAAAAGACACCATCAACAAAATAAAAAGACAACCTATAGTGTGGGAGGGTATATTCATAAATGATATCTCTGATAAGGGATTAACATCCAAAGTATATAAAGAACTCATATGCCTCAACACTAAAAAAACAAACAACCCAATTAAAAAATGGGCAGAGGGCTTTAATAGACATTTTTCCAAAGAAGACCTACAGTTGGCCAACAGGCACTTGAAAAGGTGCTCCACATTGCTAATCATCAGGGAAATGCAAATCAAAACCACAATGAGGTATCACCTCACACCAGTCAGAATGGCCATTTTCCAAAAGGCAAGAAAAAGCAAGTGTTGGCAAGGATGTGGAGGAAAGGGAGCCCCTTACACTGTTGGTGGGAACGTAAATTGGTGCAGCCCCTGTGGAAAGCAGTATGGAAGTTCTTCAAAAAACTAAAACTAAAAATACCATTTGACCCAGTAATTTCACTTCTAGGAATTTACCCAAAGAAAACAAAATCTCTGATTCAAGAAGATACATGCACCCCTATCTTCCACGCTATTTACTGCCACGCTATTTACAATAGCCAAGATATGGAAGCAACCTAAGTGTCCATCAATAAATAAATGGATAAAGAAGATGTGGTACATATATACAATGGAATATTATTCAGCCATAAAAAGACACAGAAATCCTGCTGTTAGTGACAACATGGATGGACCAAGAGGGCATTATGCTCAGTGAAATAAGCCAGGCAGAGAAAGACAAATACCATATGGTTTTGCTTATATGTGGAATCTGAAAACAGAACAAAATAGCAAGACTCATAGACACTGAGAAGTGATGGGTGGGAGTCATGGGGAAGGGGTTGGAGTGAGTGGGTAAAACAGGTAAAGGGGATAAGGAGGCACAAAATCTCAATCATAGTATAAATTAGTCACAGGGATGAAAGCACAGCAGGGAGAATATAGTCAGTGGTTCTGTAACATCTTCCTGTGTTGACAGATAGTAACTGTACTAGTTGGGGTGAGCATTTAATAATATTTAATAGATAACAGTTGAATCACTACACTGTATATTTGAAACCAATATAATACTGTATATCCACTGTATTTTAATTAAAAATGTCAAAAAAATTAAAAAATTATAATTTAAATATTTCAAGGGAAAATAAAAGGCTGCAGACTCTAGGTCTACAAAAAAAGTGTGTATATATACATGTCTATCTAACTTTCTACATCGCTATCGAATGTAAGTAGGACAGATGATTTTGCCTGCCACTGCACTCAAAAAGGCTATGCCCTAGAGTATCTGTGAAGTGGGTAATACGGATCCACTCTTCCCTTGGTTGATCCCTGTTCCCTCAGGCACTTTGGTGTTTCTGTTGTGCCAAGTAAAATTCTAGTGTTTAAAGATTTATTTTTTGGCAAACTTAGAAATGCAAAAACCAGTACCACCACCATCACCACAAAAAGCACAACCCAAACAGACAGAGAGAGAAGAAACAGAAGGAATGAGGCCTGGGATGGAGTTCACTTCTCTGGCACCTGGGCTTGGTCATGGGGTTGTCCTCGTTGTCCAGGCCCCTGCTGGTCTAGAGGGTCAGCTAATGACTGCGACTACACTGGGGACTGCTCACCCTGGTCACTGTCCTTGCATGTGGGGCTTTGTAACTGCCCCAAGAGGATCCGGGCCTTGGGGAAGTAGTCTCCTGGAGGTGCTTGCAGGTGTGGGGTGAGAGGTTCACCTGGAGGAGCTATAGTTCCTTTCTGTTTCCATCCTAAAGGAGTAGGTGACATGGTCATAAAATGTTCACAGGTGCTAGCACCTGTACCTCTCATTCTAGTTCTTCAGAGGTGCAAAGGCTTCCTTGCATCTAAACACACCTCCCCTCAACCTTCTTTCCTTCCATGTTTGTGGCTTTCTGAGTTTAAAATGCATTTCAAAGACTCCTGAACATATGCTTTGGAAATATGTCTGAGCAATGGGCAATGTGTTTACATGGCACAATTTTCTGGGAACCACATAGCTATATGTCTATTTGTAAATAGTTTTTTCAAGGCCTCAGAATGAGATCTTCAGATTTACAGCTCCTTCATGTGCCAGAAAACTGCTTTACATATCATAAAAAGCTCTATTTTGCAATGACAGATGTGTATAAAATTTGTGCATGGCTTTAAACTTTATTAATATTGGCTGAGTACTAATGGATACATCAGTGGCAAATGTGTATGTAGCTACTTATCTAGACTGAATTCTGTAAAGAAATAAAGGGCCTGGGACAGAAAAATGTCATTTATGTAACTTCTATAGAGCCACTAGAGAATGTGTGAAGTGGGTAAGCAGACAAAATGTCATTTCATGAAAACTGGAGGTGACTGACTCAAATCTTAGAAGTCTGAATTATACCAGCTAATCTCATCGATATATTATACCCTTTCTCACTATTTATAATTTGGTTCTGTCATCTTTATATCTCAAATGCATAAAATTTAAAGTTACACCAATGCTTTGTAACACTCGGTGTTCTTTAGAACAGTGGTTCCCAAATACTGGGTTTTCAGTGTGCCAGCCCAGACTAAGTTTTATTAAAAATTAAAAAATGTAAGTTAATTTGCATAAAGGTAGATTTATTAAATTTAAAGGATTCTCTTCTTTTGGTGCCCTACTTGTCCACAAAACTATGCAGTCAGATATCTGAAAGTATGGAGCTGTTGGGTAAAAAAGAATCTGATTTTATGTCTTTGCTTTTATCTTGTTCTATAAGAAGAAAAAAACAAAATAATTCTTGGAAAAAAACCTTCAACCATTATCCTAAATAATTCACAAGCCTCTTGCTGTCATTTATGCAGTAGGTCTTGAGCACCCATAAAAGCCAGACTCTAGGATGGTCCCACTCCTCTGGAAAAGATGCTCAGTGACCTGTATGAAACACAAACATGCTGAGGGCCTTGAGTTGGGCTGGGTCTCTCTTGGTTTGTGTCTGGGACAGAATTTTCCAAATGCTAGGACAAGCCAGCGACTCCTGCTCTGTCCTGAACTCCCCAGTCTCTGGTGTCCAGGAGGGCAGCTGCTACAGCCTGCTGGAGAAGGCTAGGATGTGTAAGTCTGGGGTTTTGATTTGTAGACACTTCAGGCCATGTTCTGTTTGCTCATAAGCACAGAGATTTCTTGGACAATAAAAATAAGCACAAGAGGAGGAGGATTGGATTAAAGATGGTGGCGTGAGAGGTGAGACAGAGACCTCCTCCTAAAACCACATGTAATACGAAAATATAATTAATACAACTACTCCTGAAAGAGCAACAGGAGAGAGGACAGCATCAGACTGCATACACCTGGAGAAAAGAGCAGACCTCACGGAATAGGGTAACGTACCAAAGCTGTGGCCCAGTGGGACCCAAGCCCTTCCCCCACACCAGCTCACCAGCGGGGGGGGAAAAAGAGAAAAAGCGTGGGGAGGGAGTGGAGGCCTGGGACTGCTGAACACCTAGCCCTGGAGATCTACTCTGGGATCATGAACCTACATTGCATGGTGCTCTGCTAATTTAGTGGGATTGGAAAGCTAAGACAGGCAGAATACCTGGAGAGATAGATTCCAGCTGCTTGTGGAAAACAGGGATTGATATCCTGCTGATATGGGTGGGCAGTCTGAGAGACTTCCTAAAAGCGAGAGGGCTGCTAAAATGGCAAGGATTGCACAGAGCTTACTGCTCAGGAGAAAGGACAGATAGACAAAATTGTCTGGGTGCACTCTGCCCAGCAGGTTGGGAGCTTAAGCGATCTTCAGGTGCTCCATCCCTCTGGCTGGCTACACAGCTCCAAGGTCCCCCACCATGATACACAGCCTGCTGTGTCTTCCTCACGGCTAGCCTGCACCTGGCTCAGGCTTGCAAACCAGCAACCCCTGCCCTAGCATCAGGCCAGGCAGAGGGAAGCCTAGCTTATGGCAGCTACAAACACAAAGCAGAGAGGCTTACACCTGTGTGTTCAGCCCACTGGTTCTGGCAGTGGAGACAGCTATAGCCGCTGGGAACCAGGAAACAGCTCTTTCCTCCCCCCAGGCACCAATACCATTCCCCTGCGACCCCCAACATTGCTCCAGGGGCTGAGCAGCTCCAGAGAGTAGAGTTTCTGGGCATAAGAGGGCACCACAAATTATGAAACGTTAAAGGAACTTGGTTCAAAGCAAAATTATCAATACACCTGAGAAAGATTCAAATGAAATCAACCTCATGAATCTTCCTGAAAGAGATTTCAAAATAAAAATCATTAACATGCTCATAGAGGTACAGAAAAATATTCAGGAACTCAGAAATGAATTTAGGATGGAGATCCAATCATTGAAGAACACAATGGAGGGTATTAAAAGCAGATTAGATATGGTGGAGGGGATGGTAAATGAAATAGAAATTAGGAAAGAGGAATACAAAGAAGTTGAGGCACAGAGAGAAAAAAGGATCTCTAAGAATGAAAGAATACTGAGAGAACTGTGTGACCAATCCAAATGGAACAATATTCGTATTATAAGGGTACCAGAAGAAGAAGAGAGAGAAAAAGGGATAGAAAGGGTCTCTGAGGAAGTAATTGGTGAAAACTTCCCTAATCTAGGGAAGGACATAGTCTCTCAGGCCATGGAGGTGCACAGATCTCCCAACACAAGGGACCCAAGGAGGACAACACCAAGACATATAACAATTAAAATGGCAAAGATCAAGGATAAGGAGAGACTATTAAAAGCAGCCAGAGAGAGAAATAAGATCACATACAAAGGAAAACCCATCAGGCTATCATCAGACTTCTCAACAGAAACCTTACAGGCCACAAGAGAGTGGCATGATGTATTTAATGCAATGAAAACAGAAGGGCCTCGAACCAAGAATACTTTATCCGGCAAGATTAGATTATCAGTTAAATTTGAAGGAGGGATTAAACAATTTCCAGATAAGCAAAAGCTGAGAGAATTTAGCTCCCACAAACCATCTCTACAGTGTATTTTGGAGGGACTGCTATCGATGGAAGTGTTTCTAAGGTTAAATAGCTGTCACTAGAGGTAATAAAAAGGGATAGACAAAAAGTACCTAATATATAAAGAATGGAGGAGGAAGAAAAGGAGGGAAAAAAAAGAACCTTTTGCTTGTGTTTGTAATAGCATACTAAATGAGTTAAGTTAGACTCTTAGATAGTAAGGACATTAACCTTGAACCTTTGGTAACTACGAATCTGAAGCCTGCAATGGCAATAAGTACATATCTATCGATAATCACCCTAAATGTAAACAGTCTAAATGCACCAATCAAAAGACATAGAGTCACTGAATGGATAAAAAAACAAGACCTAACTATATGCCGCCTACAAGGGACTCACTTCAAACCCAAAGACATACACAGACTGAAAGTGAAGGGATGAAAAAAGATATTTCATGCAACTAATAGGGAGAAAAAAGCAGATGTTGCAGTACTTGTATCAGACAAAATAGACTTCAAAACAAAGACAGTCACAAGAGACAAAGAAGGACATTACATAATGATAAAGGGGTCAATCCAACAAGAGAATATAACCATTACAAATATCTGTGCACTCAACAGAGGAGCACTGACTTATGTGAAACAAATACTGACAGAATTAAAGGGGGAAATAGAATGCAATGCATTCATTCTAGGAGATTTCAACACACCACTCACTCCAAAGGACAGATCAACCAGACAGAAAATAAGTAAGGACACAGAGGCACTGAACAACATATTAGAACAGATGGACCTAACAGACATTTACAGAACTCTACACCCAAAAGCAGCAGAATACACATTCTTCTCAAGTGCACATGGAAGATTTTCAAGAATAGATCATATACTAGGCCACAAAAAGAGCCTCGGTAAATTAAAAAGGATTGAAATTGTACCAACCAACTTCTTAGATAACAAGGGTATAAAACTAGAAATAAATTGTACAAAGAAAACAAAAAGGCTCACAAACACATGGAGGCTTAACAACATGTTCCTAAATAACCAATAGATCAATTACCAAATTAAAACAGAGATCAAACAATATATGGAGACAAATGAAAACAATAGCACAACGCCCCAACTTGTGTGGGATGCAGTGAAGGCAGTTCTAAGAGGGAAGTGTATAGCAATTCAGGCCTATTTAAAGAAGGAAGAACAATCCAAAATGAATAGTCTAAATTCATAATTATTGAAACTGGAAAAAGAACAAATGAGGTCCAAGTCACCAGAAGGAGGGAAATAATGAAGATCAGAGAAGAAATAAATAAAACTGAGAAGAATAAAACAACAGAAAAAATTAATGAAACCAAGAGCTGGTTCTTTGAGAAAATTAACAAAATAGATAAACCCCTAGCCAGACTTATTAAGAAAAAAGAGAATCTACACACATAAACAGAATAAGAAATGAGAAAGGAAAAGTCAAGACAGGCACACAGAAATACGAAGAATTATTAGAGAATACTATGAAAATCTATATGCTAACAAACTGAATAACCTACAAGAAATGGACAACTTTCTAGAAAAATATAACCTTCCAAGACTGACCCAGGGAGAAACAGAAAATATAAACAGACCAATTACCAGCAATGAAATTGAATCGGTAATCAAAAAACTACCCAAGAACAAAACTTCCAGTCCAGATGGATTCAGCGCTGAATTTTATCAAACATTTAAAGAAGACGTAATACCCATTCTCCTTAAAGTTTTCCAAAAAATAGAAGAGGAGGGAATACTTCAAAACTCATTCTATGAAGCCAGCATCACTCTAATACCAAAACCAGGCAAAGACCCACCAAAAAAGAAAATTACAGACCAATATCCCTGATGAACATAGATGCAAAAATACTCAACAAAATATTAGCAAACCGAATTCAAAAATACATCAAGAGGATCATACACCATGATCAAGTGGGATTCATCTCAGGGATGCAAGGATGGTACAACATTCGAAAATCCATCAACATCATCCACCACATCAACAAAAAGAAGGACAAAAACCACATGATCATTTCCATAGATGCTGAAAAAGCATTTGACAAAATTCAACATCCATTCATGATAAAAACTCTCAGCAAAATGGGTATAGAGGGCAAGTACCTCAATATAATAAAGGCCATATATGACAAACCCGCAGCCAACATCATACTTAACAGTGAGAAGCTGAAAGCTTTTCCTTTAAGATTGGGAACAAGACAAGGATGCCCACTCTCCCTGCTTTTATTCAGCAGAGTACTGGAGGTCCTAGCCTCAGCAATCAGACAAGACAAAGAAATAAAAGGCTGATGTTGATCCAGATTGGTAGGGAAGAAGTCAAACTGCCCCTGTTTGCAGATGACATGATATTGTACATAAAAAACCCTAAAGAATCCACTCCAAAACTACTAAAACTAATATCTGAATTCAGCAAAGTTGCAGGATACAAAATTAATACACAGAAATCTATTGCATTCCTATACACTAATGATGAACTAGCAGAAAGAGAAATCAGGAAAATAATTCCATTCATAATTGCATCAAAAAGAATAAAATACCTAGGAAATAAACCTAACCAAGGAAGTGAAAGACCTATACCCTGAAAGACACTCCTAAGAGAAATTAAAGATGATACTAATAAATGGAAATTCATCCCATGTTTTTGGGTAGGAAGAATTAATAATGTTAAAATGGCCGTCCTGCCTAAAGCAATCTACAGATTCAATGCAATCCTTATCAAAATACCGACAGCATTCTTCAACAAACTGGAACAAATAGTTCTAAAATTCATATGGAACCACAAAGGACCCTGAATAGCCAAAGCAATCCTGAGAAGGGAGAGTAAAGCAGGGGGGATCTCGCTTCCCAACTTCAAGCTCTACTACAAAGCCACAGTAATAAAGACAATTTGGTACTGGCACAAGAACAGACCCATAGACCAGTGGAACAGAATAGAGAGTCCAGAAATTAACCCAAACATACATGGTCAATTAATATATGATAAAGGAGCCATGGATATACAATGGGGAAATGACAGCCTCTTCAACAGCTGGTGTTGGAAAAACTGGACAGCTACATGTAAGAGAATGAAACTGGATTACTGTCTAACTCCATACACAAAAGTAAACTCAAAATGGATCAAAGACCTGAATGTAAGTCATGAAACCAGAAAACTCTTAGAAAAAACAGGCAAAAATCTCTTGGACATAAACATGAGCAACTTTTCATGAACATATCTCCCTGGGCAAGGGAAACAAAAGCAAAAATGAACAAGTGGGACTATATCAGGCTGAAAAGCTTCTGTACAGCAAAGGACAACATCAGTAGAACAAAAAGACATCCTACACTATGGGAGAATATATTCATAAATGACGTATCTGATAAAGGGTTGACATCCAAAAAAGATAAAGAACTCACACACCTTAACAAAGAAAAAGCAAATAATCCAATTAAGAAATGGGCAGAGGACATGAATAGACACTTCTCTAAAGAAGAAATTCAGATGGCCAACAGGCACATGAAAAGATGCTCCACATCACTAATCATCAGAGAAATGTAAATTAAAACCACAATAAAATCACCTCACACCAGTTAGGATGGCCACCATCCAAAAGACAAAACAACAACAAATGCTGGTGAGGATATAGAGAAAGGGGAACCCTTCTACACTGCTGGTGGGAATGTAAATTAGTTCAATTTTTGTGGAAAACAGTATGGAGGTTCATCAAAAAACTAAAAATAGAGATACCATTTGACCCAGGAATTCCACTCCTAGGAATTTACCCTAAGAATGCAGGAGCCCAGTTTCAAAAAGACATATGCACCCATATGTTTACTGTAGCACCATTTACAATAGACAAGAAATGGAAGCAACCTAAGTGTCCATCAGCAGATGAATGAACAGAGAAGATGTGGTACATATACACAATGGAATATTATTCAGCCATAGGAAGGAAACAAATCCTACTATTTGCAACAACATGGATGGAGCTAGAGGGTATTATGCTCAGTGAAATAAGCCAGGTGGAGAAAGACAAGTATCAAATGATTTCACTCATCTGTGGTGTATAAGAACAAAGAAAAAACTGAAGGAACAAAACAGCAGCAGACTCGCAGAACCCAAGAATGGACTAACAGTTACCAAAGGGAAAGGGACTGGGGAGGGTGGGTGGGAAGGGAGGGAGAAGGGGAAAAAGGGACATTATGATTAGCACACATAATGTAGAGGGGGGTGCACGGGAAGGCAGTACAGTACAGAGAAGACAAGTAGTGATTCTATAGCATCTTACTATGCTGATGGACAGTGACTGTAATGGGGTATGTGGTGGGGACTTGATAATGGGGGGAATCTAGTAACCACAATGTTGTTCATGTAAGTGTATAATTAATACCAAAAAATAAAAATAAAAATAAATAAAATAAACCCAAGTGTGTGTGTGTGGGTCTCTGTTTTTTGTGGTTGTGTAAATAAAATCAATTGACAGAGCACACCATGGCATAAAACAGTCCTGAGAGGGATGTGCCCACAGAACACACCTTTCTGAAGTCACCCGTATCCTCTCATCATTGGATGAGTTGAATCGATCATCCTTTTCTCTGAAATATTCCTCTATGCACTGCTCTTCAAAATCATGGACTTTCTTGAGCTCATCATCAGTTATGAAGAGTTCTGTGGTTAAAAAAGAGAGAGAGAGAGAGAGAGAGAGAAATTGATAAGGCGGAGAAGTAAAAACAATGGCATCTGATTTGTGGACCTAAGGACATTCCTCATCTAAATCAAGGTTAAGAAAAGGAGTCTAGATTCTTTACTAAGTTTCAAACTAAATCCAAGCCCATCAGGTAACTCGTGTCACTGCCTTCCTTCTGTGCATTAGATTCACTATGGTCTATGAAGTTCACTTGAGTATATCTGATTTACTGCAAGGCCTGGTTGTGCTTATATGCATTGTAAGACCAAGAACGTAGCTTAATCAAGGGAGGAGAAGCTATGCAGACAACGGAGATTTCTTAAAAGCTCAGTTTCTGGGCTGAGTGTGGCAGACAAACATTGTTCACTGGCCTTACTAAAAGCCCTCTGCAACTACTTTGCTCTTCACACCACTGACGCTGGAAAGCCAAATACACACATTTTCAGCCTCCTTTGAAGTTTGTAGCAACCATGAGACCCAGTTTGCTGCAGGGTCTCATAAAGCAAAAGATATCTGTTGCAGATAGTGTTTTGGGAAGACATTTTGCTTTCCTGATAAACTATAGAGACATGGCTGCTTCTTTTGCATTTTTTCACCTTCCCTCTTCTTCCTGCCTCGAACATGAATGTAATGACTGGAAGACCAGCAGCTGTTTTGCTACTATGAGACAAAGTGCAATAAAGAACGGATGAATCTAAAAATAGAAGGACTTGGGTTCTTTGCCTTCAGTGAGCCATTGTTGAGCTCTGGGCTGTTTACCTCTTCACTCTTTGTCATGTAAGAAAAATAAAAGCTTATTCAATTTGTGTAATTGTTAATCTGTTTTTCTGCTAATAGCAGGTAAACTAATTAATAACTGATACAGCTGTAGAAAGATCCCAGTGGAAATTTGAAGCTATCTTCTCCCCAAGCTTTCTATTTGCCTAAATTTGTGTTTCAGGTGAAAACAGTAAATTTTGGAATTCCTGGCCTTCTCCAACTCTGCAGTTTTAATATCTAGAAAGAAGTCAGGCATTACTGTGTCAAAGAAATTGTTTAAAGCTTCAGACTCAGAGAGGCAGTTGATTAAGTACTTTTGGTTTCAAATTTTAGATGCACTAGTGATCATCTGGAGCTAATTTCTGGGCCCCAGTCCTATCTGGTTCATTAGATTAGGTGTAGGTGGTCTATTGACACACTGAGAAGCCACAGTACCTTGTTTGTAAAGGGCTGAATTCCCAGTGGTTCTTAATTGTGGGTGGTACCCAAGACATTTAGGAATCTAAAGGAACTACCTACTGGTACTCAGTGTGTGGAGGCCAGACCTCCTGCAATGTGTGGGACAATCCTACACACCAAAGAATCATTTCACCCTGATGCCAAAAGAACCTCCTTTTAAAAACACTTGGCTAGAGGCCGTATGGTGAGGGTCTTTTGTTTTGTCCTTGGAATAATGGAAAGACAGGGATGGTTTCTTCATGAAGTCATAAAGGCACAACCCCTAAGGCAAGGAAATGGTCAACACCTAAAAAAATGATAGGTCCAGAATGAAAACGTAAAATGAAACCCAGTCACCTGCAACCCAACTCACGTAATTACGCCTAAATTATATATAATGCAGCATTGGGAGCATGTTACTATGGCGGATATATTTTGTTGGTGGGATGTTTGGAAAGTAAGACACTCAGAACCTCTGAAGGCACTATTACACCCCGGCTGGAGACTGGGTTTATCTCACTAAGAAAGATGTGAGGCTAAGAATGCTCAATTTCCGCCTGGGCCGTGTTCTTTCCAGCACGGCTCCACAGGCGAGCATTCCCTCCTGCCCCCTCCCAAGGCTCCCGAGCTGGCTGCCGGCAGCGGGTGGAGCCGGGTGGGCACGGGGTCCCGCACGACTGCTGAAGGGCGGCATTTGCGCTTTGCGGTTGCCGGGGGGCTGTCGCTGGAAGCTTACTCAGGCCATAGTCCCTTTCATCGGGGTCGCTCTCGTGTTTCCTCCATCGGCAGCACAGATGCTGGACGATCATGGTCACGTGGCTGAAGATGATCAGAGGTGGGGGCAGAACCGGCCTTTCGTGGAAAGTCATGATGAGCTGGTACCTCTGAAACTTCCACACTTGGTTGGATATGGATTTTACCTCGAAAAATGTATTGCTGAGATAGAGACCAAAGAGAACCCAGTGAGAAACTCCACTGCTACGGAAGCATCGGTCCCCCGTCTCTCCCTGAATCCCCCCAACTCAATCCATCCCAAGTGCTCTAAGAAAGGCCCACTTACTTAAAGACAGCAATGAGGAGGTTGACCAGCAGGATGTTGGCCACTAACAGGTAGCAGGCCATGATGGCCGGCACGATCCAGGCTCCTGTCTTGCAGGGAGGCAGCTGGATTATTTTGCCATCCTCTCGGGTCTCGTTCTGTCCACAGGGAGCTGAAGGGAGCAGCATAGGCAAGAAATGAGAATCCGTAGCTATGTGATTAAAAAAACACTGGTTTTCAATGAGGCTTTTTTGTTTTTAGATGGAGGGAAAAATACAGCCATATCAAAACAAACAGAAAAACAAGAATTCTAAAAAAGCCAAAATAGAAAAACGAAAGCTTCATGAATACCCCAAGGGGCTGCTACTCCAGAGGGGAGTTGGTTCTGTCTATCTCCCAAGTGATCCTCTGACATGAAAGAGGTGGGTGGACGCCCCTGCTTACTCACCCTGTCTCTTGCCCCTGACCCTCAGTGAGGGGCACCTGGTGTCCTTAGGAGGCCTGGTGAGGGCTTTCCTGGGGAGTGGCAGAGAGGCAGAATCTCACTGCCCATCAAGTTACTTTCAAAATGTGCTGTGGAGGCCAGAAGCCTACAGCTGTAAGAGCAGCAGCATCCAGGGGTATTGACTGGGAATTAACACCGGGGCAGCTGTTAATTGCTGCAAAAAGCCACCAGGGGCTCTGAGCTAATGATCTGCTGTCTCGGTGTGGAAGGAACAAAATGAGGCAGCGCCCTGGGAAGTATTGGGAGGGATTGTTGCTTGCTGCTCCTGAGGGATGGCATTTCACCCGAAGGGCAATGAGAGGTGATGGACTAGAGCCTGGAGTCCATAGCCACCCACTTTCTTCCAGCAGATTTCCATTCCAAAAATGTACTTTTCAGGGCACAGGGCACAAAACCCAGCTGCACTGAATAAATGGGTAAATGGAAAAAAGAAAAGATGAGGTGGGGATAAGGAGGAAAGTGATATATGGGACTGCATGAGTGTGAGTAATGTGCTCATGAGGTCTGCCTGAAGTGTCTGGGTAAATTCAAGGGAAGAACCAATCCTTGACAAAGCTTCAGAGCGCTGCACAGGCACCATGGCCCAGGGAGTGAGACGATGCCCATCGGTGCCCAGGGACAGATGAGGTTTCCCTCCCTCTCCGGCTGCCTTCTGTTGGCTTTAGAAGAGGGTCTACTTATTCAAAAGGGGGTGGGGCAGGAAGAAGTCTCAGCAGTTCCCATAGGCAGCTTTCGAAGGTTTGCAAGGCTGACCTAGACTCTAGGCTGGTGCACCTACCAGGGGTGTTCATTGCCTTCTCAAGGGCTGAAGTTGCTAGGCTGTGTGCGCACTCTGCAGTGGTTCTCAGCCCTGGCTGCACAGGGGATCACCTCTGGCAGCTTAACGGAATGCCAATGCTGGGCTCTGCCCCAGATGAGTGAATCAGCATCTCCGAGGGTGGCCCGGGCATCCTATTTCTTTTAAAACTTCTCAGGTAATTCTCAAGTGCCACCAAGGGGTGTCCACTGAGCTAGATTTAGGCTGGAAAAACCATGTGATCTTTGACACACTCTCAAGCCCAAAATGCACCTTCTCAGCCTTTGAGGGTTTTAATAACATCAGGACACCAAGACCCTGTTTTTATGGCCAGAAAAAGGTGACCACAGTGCTTCCTCTGGATCTGCTGCAAGATGACTGTGTGTTGGTCAGGTGTTCCCAAAGAGCCAGCATCTTTTTTATTATTGGCAGTTGTGGCTTAACTACTCAAGATACCCTGTAGGAGGTCCTGATCATTTACTCTCTTGGAAGGGAAACCCAGTGGCTCCAGGATGAAGTCCAAACTCTGAGGGTGGCTGGCCTGGTGCCATCTTTTGCCACCTCTACCTCTCCCTCCAAGCACAAATTGGATCAAGTTTCTTGCAGTTCCTAGAAATGTCGTGATTTCTCTTATTTCCTGATTTGGAGCCATGCTTCTTTTGTTTCCAAAAGGCCCCTCTAGAACCTCACTCCCACTCCCAGGCTTTACCTGGGTGAGTCTTATTTACTTTTCAAAGCACACTTAGCTTTCTGAAACCCACCCCAGCTCGCTTCTTTCTGCCCCTTTCCAGCCAGGACTTGGGTAGGGGTTGACAAAGATTCTCTGTTAACCAAACTCCCCTCAGGCTCTCCTGAGTTCTTTTTCATCTAGGCCTTGACTTTTGGACTTCCATGTTCATCTCTGCATTGTCCAATTTTAGCAAGAGTCCTAAGTCAGATTAGCCAGAATCCCCACCCTCCATATCTAATCACAGGCAGTATCTGGTCAGGTTCCTTATCTCCCACCACCCCTCAGCTGATGTCTGCTCACCCTGGCCAGCCTTCAGCAGGAACCTTGTTAGGTCAGTTCAGCCAGACCCCTCCCCTCCCCTGATGCTGCCTTTTAGCGATTTTCCCTCTTCTAACCCACACCTGGCTCCTGCTTACAAAGTTCCAGTTTTCTTTTTGTTCAGAGTTGAGCCAAATCTCTCTCTCCTATTACGAAACCCCACCATAGTTGCCCTCCTTGAAAAAAGTCTTCCTTACTACCTTCCACAGAAAATGCTGATCCTAGTTTTTTTTATCTGGGATCCTCAGAAGTGAAGGGCAGTAGAGATCTGGTAATAAACATCCAGGGAAAGCATAGTATGCACCTGCCTTTCTACAGGGCACTTCACACCAGCCACTACATTTAGTCTTCTGAGCAGCTCGGTGAGAAATGTATTATCACTGCGTCACAGTGGAGGAAACATGAGCTAAGGGGTGAAATGCCTTATCCAAGATCTCACAGTTAATAAGAGATAATGCCAGACTCATTCATTCATTCATCTTAATAAGGGATAATGCCAGAACCATTCATCCTGTCATTCAAAAAATACTGAGTTCCTGCTATGTGCCAGTGGGAATTGGCACTGGAGATGCAATTATGAGTGAAGCAGAAATGGGTCCTGTCTTCTCTCTGACCCCAACGTGTGTATGTACTCTGCTTTATCTCATATGGCTTTTCCAATGTAATAATTCATAATAATAGTAGTGAACATCTACTGCATGCTTAGATGTAATTCCCTATGTTATGAGCTTTACTTATATCAACTTTTAAAATATTTATAATATTTTCACATGACAGATATTATTATCCCATTTTACAGATGAAGAACTGAGATTCAGAAAACTTTAGTATTCCTGTCAGTATCTCAGAGACAATAAGAACAGAGTCAGCAGGTCCACACAAGCCTTCTTAACCACAAGTCTTCTGTGTGCATCTGAAGACAGAGTCAACATGGGGTTCAGAGGAATCTCTTGATTATGAGCAAATGTAGAGATAGGTTGATAGGTATCTGAATATTTCTTGTTTCCATCAATATGAATAATGGCCCGAGCTGTTCAGATGAGGGAACAAATGTTTGGAACTAAAATTCAGAGTGTGGAGAAAGAAATTTAGTTCATATGTAGGTATCAAGTGTCGGCACCCATGCACGAAAGATTAGGACATGCACTTTTGATTTCATCCTATAATACGTGGGGAAAAGAAATGTTTATTTAATGTACACCACATCTTGTTCCTAAAGAGAGAAATTTAAAACAAAACATAAACCAATGTTTGCTATAATTACTATCATCTGTAAGAACATGACAAAGAAGGATATTTCTTGAAGGTTGTCCCTTCCCCTCCTGCCTGAAGAAGAGTCTCAAAAGCTTATTCCAAATAACTGACAGTAGGATAAAGAGCTTAGTTGAGTATATGACTACATTTATCCTACTTTTTAATTATTATTTTTTATTATCAAATGTACATCACAGTGGTTCAACAGTCCGCCTCCCCTCCTTCCCATCCCTGCCCCCTCCCCTCCCCCTTGGTAACCACTAGTCACTTCTCAGTATCTGAGTCTAATGTTGTTTTGTTCCTTTTGTTTTGTTTTTATCTTCTACAAATAAGTGAAATCATATGGTATTTTACGGAGCATAACACCCTCTAGATCCATACATGTTATTGTAAATGGCAGGATTTTTCTTTTTTATAGCTGAATAATGTTCCATTGTGTATATGTAGCACATCTTCTTTATCCATTCATCTACTGATGGACACTTAGGTTGCTTCCATATCTTGGCTACTGCAAACAGTGCAGTGATAAACATTGGGGTGCATATATCTTTGAACCAGGGATTTTGTTTCCTTCAGGTAAATTGCTAGGAGTAGAATTATTGGGTCTATCCTTTTTTTTTTTTTTTTTAAGGAAAGGATTTTCAACTAAAATTCCATCTTGCAAAGACAACAAGACAAAGAGGATTCCTCCACCTCCTTTGGAAAGTCCACACAGTTTGCCATAGAAGATTTAGAATGCCATTAGCACAGTGCTTAATGGTTTACACCAAGGGTGAATTCATTGAGACAGCTCTGCCCTTCTTGCCTTTTCCTGACACAATGCTTTCCTTGGCAAGACAACTGGCGATGCCTCCTTTTTCCCTTTGTATAGCTACCTCTTTCTCGAGGTTTCCTGATCTAAAGGTCTTACCTAGAGGCAGATTCAGGCAGAAGTTTTCTTTGTGGAAGTAGGGGGCACATGCTATTTCTTTCAGTAGGTTACCACCAATGTCCTCTAGTAATGGAGGACAGGAGGAGCAGAGGTAATTGAAAAGTAGGTACATTCTAACTTTGTGGAGTCAAAAGCAACGTCCACCAGCTCTGCCTTTCACTTCTTTTGTGGTTCATTTCTTTTCCCTTCTCCTAACCCAACTTCTGGGGAAGGTGCAAATCATCAGTGACATGGCACAGAGGCAGTCATCAGAAAGGAGTAAGGAGGGCTCAGTTTCTCCATCTATGAATGATGAGTCTTTGACTATTGATATCCCTGACAGTGTGGCACACACACACAACTCAGGAAGTCCAAGATGCCTTTAGTAGATAGGAAATGGGGCATTAAATAACACTGAATTGGACAGTGAGAAAAGGATGACCTTGTGAAGATTCTTCTGATCGTCCCGATTCCATCAGGTAGAAAGCGTCAGTTTGAGGGTAATGTTCCATTCACGCTTCCTTCATATTTGCCAAACTCCCTTTTTAGTAAAGACTGGCCAGGCTGAAGGCTTAAGCACCTGGACAGAACTTTATAACAATGTGGTGTTTTCATTCTGTTTATTTTATGATTATCTTGTATTTATATCAAATCATATTGATTTTTCAACTTAAGGCCATGATACAATTTTTTAAAAATAAATTAACTTAGGTTTTAAAGATGAGCCAATTGAACTAAATATATTAAAGAGTAGAACAGATGTTACAAAATAACTGATGGTTTATGTGACTAATAGTTGGGAAGTGCTGGATTACATGATCTCTAAGCTTCACCTAATCCTGATATTCCCTTGCTCTATGATTCTATGAAGAGCAAAAGACCAGAATAACCCCCAGACTGCATTATCTATCCCTGGAGCTAATTGCCGGTCATTTGAATAAGGCTTATTCTTTCCATTTTTGGTAGAAAAGCAATCAAATGAATAGCCCCCACTGCATGATATGGAATATGATATGGAGAGCCACCACAGAGAGGGGAAAGAAGGACAATGACAGAGTGTCTAACTCTTCAAGGCTTCTGGTCTCCTTGCTATTTGCACACATGCTCAACTTTGAGCCATTTAGAAAGGACTGTTCAGTTGAATGAGCCTCAATTAAAAAAAATCCATTGAATAAGAAAGCAGGAGGTCACAATCCTAGGTATGTTGTGTGGGAGTTGTGGGTCAAGGAAGGTATGCCTTATAGGGGAGAAGGGGAAAAATTTCAATTCTCTCTTGGCTATCTTGGTTCCAGGGTCTTACTATTCTATATATCTAGTTTTACCTAGAGACAAAATGGCCATTTATTTGCTGTTATTTCACACAGCTTCCACATTCCAACTTTGGATGTTCATTACTTGGGATCAGGAATTAGTACCAGAAAGATTCTGTGCAAACCTTGCTGGGGAAGGCTGTGCATCTCCAGTAGCCTGTTGCACATGCCCGTGGGTTTGTTCCAACAGTGCAGCAAATTGATTGCATTAATAGCTCCAATCTCTCTCCTCTCCCTATATCCATGCTCCTGTGCCGTGTGATTTAGTGATTTCTCTTACTAAACCAGTGGGATCTATGTCCTTGCCCTTTGGTTCTGAGTTTGGCCATGTGAATTTCTTTGGCCAATGGGATTTTAGCAAATGAGACCTATACAGAAATTTGAAAAAAACTCTTGAGTGTTTCTGTTTCCAGCCTTCCACCTCAGTCATCACCAGAGGAACATGTCTTAGTTAGCCTGCTGGGGATAAAACACATGAACCTCTGCTCCCAGTAGCTTCTGTTGTCTGAGTTAGGGCTGTTCTGTAACAGCTGACAGCCAGCAGACTCCAGCGTTGACATGTGATTGAGTCTAGCCAAGACCAGAGAAACTATCCAGCCACCCACGGCCCCCAGAGCTCAATAAATGTTTGAAGCTTTAGGCCATTGCCTTCTAGGATGGTTTGTCCTACAGCATTATCAGTAGGTAATGTCAACATCTATTGCCAATAGATACTGTTAATAGATACCTAATATGAATGATCAACTTCTTTTGTCCTGCTCACAGCTAGAAGAGGCATTTCGAGGTCTTTCAGGCTGACAAAACCCTTTCCTACTTTCTTCACCCCTCCCCCACTCAATACAGGCAAGGTCCTATCATTGCCCAAGGAGGATTGAGTTTATTGAATTACCAGTGACTAATTAGACTCTCTTTGACCTTAAACTGAAGTGAAGGGGTTTTGGGTACATGAGGAGAGGTACTTGATTGAAAGATCATATAGAGTCAGGCCATGGTACGCTGTAAAAGTAAAGTGAAGCATCTGAGACAGGGAGAGGGGAAGGAAGAGAGGAGGGGAACTGGGGAGAGGGAGAGAGAGCAAGAGGGTGACTGATTGAGGCTGGAGAGAAGGAGGAGGGCGGCAGAGCTTCGTCATGCCTTCAGATTTGGGCTTTCAAAAGCCACTTCCGGTTGCATTTCCAGTCGGCTCACATCCTGCTTTGTTTCCTGTCTTTGGGTGTCTTTTTTTTTTAATATAATTTATTTTATTATCATTAATCTACAATTACATGTGCAATATTACGGTTATTAAACTACCCCTTCATCAGGTCCCCCCCACCAACCCCATTACAGTCACTGTCCTTCAGCATAGTGAGATGCTATAGAATCACTACTTGTCTTCTCTGAGTTGTACTGCCCTTCCCGTGCCCCCCCAACATTATGTCTGCTCATCATAATGCCCCTTTTTCCCTCTTATCCCTCCCTTCCCGCCCATTTTCCTCAGTCCCTTTCCCTTTGGTAACTATTAGTCCGTTCTTGGGTTCTGTGAGTCTGCTGCTGTTTTGTTCCTTCAGTATTTTTTCTTTGTTCTTATACTCCACATATGAGTGAAATCATTTGATACTTGTCTTTTTCGGCTTGGCTTATTTCACTGAGCATAATACCCTCTAGCTCCATCCATGTTGTTGCAAATGGTAGGATTTGTTTTCTTCTTATGGCTGAATAATATTCCATTGTGTATATGTACCACATCTTCTTTATCCATTCATCTACTGATGGACACTTAGGTTGCTTCCATTTCTTGGCTATTGTAAATAGTGCTGCAATAAACATAGGGGTGCATCTGTCCTTTTCAAATTGGGCTGCTGCATTCTTAGGGTAAATTCCTAGGAGTGGAATTCTTGGGTCAAATGGTATTTCTATTTTGAGTTTTTTGAGGAACCTCCATACTGCTTTCCACAATGGTTGAACTAATTTGCAGTCCCACCAGCAGTGTAGGAGGGTTCCCTTTTCTCCACATCCTCGCCAACATTTGTTGTTGTTTGTGTTTTGGATGTTGGCCATCCTCACTGGTGTGAGGTGATATCTCATTGTGGTTTTAATCTGCATTTCTTTGATGATTAGCGATGTGGAGCATCTTTTCATGTGCCTGTTGGCCATCTGAATTTCTTCTTTGGAGAAGTGTCTATTCATGTCCTCTGCCCATTTCTTAATTGGATTATTTGCTTTCTGTTTGTTAAGGTGCATGAGTTCTTTATATATTTTGGATGTCAACCCTTTATCAGATACGTTTTTTATGAATATATTCTCCCATACTGTAGGATGTCTTTTTGTTCTACTGATGGTGTCCTTTGCTGTACAGAAGCTTTTCAGCTTGATATAGTCCCACTTGTTCATTTTTGCTTTTGTTTCCCTTGCCCGGGGAGATATGTTCATGAAGAAGTTGCTCATGTTTATGTCCAAGAGATTTTTGCCTATGTTTTTTTCTAAGAGTTTTATGGTTTCATGACTTACATTCAAGTCTTTGATCCACCTTGAGTTTACCTTTGTGTATGGGGCTAGACAGTAGTCCAGTTTCATTCTCTTACATGTAGCTGTCCAGTTTTTCCAACACCAGCTGCTGAAGAGGCTGTCATCTCCCCATTGTATATCCAAGGCACTTTTATCAAATATTAATTGACTGTATATGTTTGGGTTAATGTTTGGATTTTCTATTCTGTTCCACTGGTCTGTGGGTCTGTTTTTGTGCCAATACCAAATTGTCTTGATTACTGTGGCTTTGTAGTAGAGCTTGAAGTCAGGGAGCATAATTCCCCCTGTTTTATTCCTCCTTCTCAGGATTGCTTTGGCTATTCGGGGTCTTTTGTGGTTCCATATGAATTTGAGAATTATTTGTTCCAGTTCATTGAAGAAAGCTGTTGGTAGTTTGATAGGGATTGCATTGAATCTGTAGATTGCTTTAGGTAGTATAGCCATTTTGACAATATTTATTCTTCCTAGCCAAGAGCATGGGATGCATTTCCATTTGTTAGTGTCCTCTTTAATTTCTCTTAGGAGTGTCTTGTAGTTTTCAGAGTACAGGTCTTTCACTTCCTTCGTTAGGTTTATTCCTAGGTATTTTATTCTTTTTGATGCAATTGTGAATGGAATTGTTTTTCTGATTTCTCTTTCTGTTAGTTCATCATTAGTGTATAGGAAAGCAACAGATTTCTGTGTGTTTATTTTGTATCCTGCAACTTTGCTGAATTCAGATATTAGTTCTAGTAGTTTTGGAATGGAATCTTTAGGGTTTTTTATGTACAGTATCATGTCATCTGCAAATAGTGACAATTTGACTTCTTCTTTACCAATCTGGATGCCTTGTATGTCTTTGTTTTGTCTGATTGCTGTGGCTAGGACCTCCAGTACTATGTTGAATAACAGTGGAGAGAGTGGGCATCCCTGTCTTGTTCCCGATCTTAGATGAAAAGCTTTCAGCTCTCGCTGTTAAGTATGATGTTAGCTGTGGTTTGTCATATATGGCCTTTATGATGTTGAGGTACTTGCCCTCTATACCCATTTTGTTGAGAGTTTTAATCAGGAATGGATGCTGAATTTTGTCAAATGCTTTTTCAGCATCTATGGAGATGATCATGTGGTTTTTGTTCTTCTTTTTGTTGATGTGGTGGATGATGTTGATGGATTTTCGAATGTTGTACCATCCTTGCATCCCTGGGATGAATCCCACTTGATCATGGTGTATGATCCTCTTGATGTATTTTTGAATTCGGTTTGCTAATATTTTGTTGAGTATTTTTGCATCTACGTTCATCAGGGATATTGGTCTGTAATTTTCTTTTTTGGTGAGGTCTTTGCCCGGTTTTGGTATTAGAGTGATGCTGGCTTCATAGAATGAGTTTGGAAGTATTCCCTCCTCTTCTATTTTTTGGAAAACTTTAAGGAGAATCGGTGTTATTTCTTCTCTATATGTCTGGTAGAATTCAGAGGTGAATCCATCAGGCCCGGGGGTTTTGTTCTTGGGTAGTTTTTTGATTACCAATTCGATTTCGTCGCTGGTGATTGGTCTGTTTAGTTTTTCTGTTTCTTGCTTGGTCAGTCTTGGAACGTTGTATTTTTCTAAGAAGTTGTCCATTTCTTCTATGTTTTCCAGCTTGTTAGCATATAGGTTCTCATAATATTCTCTATGATTCTTTGTATTTCTGTGGTGTCCGTCGTGATTTTTCCTTTCTCATTTCTGATTGTGTTTATGTGTGTAGATTCTCTTTTTCTCTTAATGAGACTGGCTAGGGGTTTATCTATTTGGTTTATTTTTTCAAAGAACCAGCTCTTGGTTTCATTGATTTTTTCTATTGTTTTATTCTTCTCAATTTTATTTATTTCTTCTCTAATCTTTATTATGTCCCTCCTTCTGGTGACTTTGGGCCTCATTTGTTCTTCTTTTTCCAATTTCAGTAATTGTGTCTTTAGACTATTCATTTGGGAATGTTCTTCCTTCTTTAAATAGGCCTGGATTGCAATATACTTTCCTCTTAGAACTGCCTTTGCTGCGTCCCACAGAAGTTGTGGCTTTGTGTTGTTGTTGTTATTAGTCTCCATATATTCTTTGATTTTTGTTTTGATTTGGTCGTTAACCCATTGATTAATTAGGAGAGCGTTAAGTCTCCATGTATTTGTGAGCCTTTTTGATTTCTTTGTAAAATTTATTTCTAGTTTTATACCTTGGTGATCTCAGAAGTTGGTTGGTAGGATTTCAATATTTTTGAAATTACTGAGGTTCTTTTTGTGGCCTAGTATGTGGTCTATTCTGGAAAATATTCCATGTGCACTTGAGAAGAATGTGTATCCTGTGGCTTTTGGGTGTAGAGTTCTGTAGATGTCTGTTAGGTCCATCTGTTCTAGTGTGTTGTTCAGTGCCTCTGTGTCTTTACTTATGTTCTGTCTGGTTGATCTGTCCTCTGGAGTGAGTGGTGTGTTGAAGTCTCCTAAGATGAATGCATTGCTGTCTATTTCCTCCTTTAATTCTGTTAGTATTTGTCTCATATATGCTGGCGCTCCTGTGTTGGGTGCATATATATTTATAATGGTTATATCTTCTTGTTGGACTGACCCCTTTATCATTATGTAATGTCCTTCTTTATCTCTTGCTACTTTCTTCGTTTTGAAGTCTATTTTGTCTGATACAAGTACTGCAACACCTGCTTTTTTCTCTTTGTTGTTTGCATGAAATATCTTTTTCCATCCCTTCACTTTTAGTTTGTGTATATCTTTGGATTTGAGGTGAGTTTCTTGTAAGCAGCATATAGCTGGGTCTTGCTTTTTTATCCATTCTGTTACTCTGTGTCTTTTGATTGGTGCATTCAGTCCATTTACATTTAGGGTGATTATTGATAGGTATGTACTTATTGCCATTGCTGGCTTTAGATTCGTGGTTACCAAGGGTTCAAGGGTTGCTTCTTTACTATCTAACAATCTAACTTAATAAAGTTAAGTATTTTTTAAAAAGAGAGTATCAGCTTGGGCATGACCTCAAGTTAAATGCTATCCGAAATGGGAAACTCACCTAGGGATAGTTCCTTCTTCTAAATATAGATAACTCTTACTCTCTAGTTTCTGTCTGCAAAAGCTATGATTCACTGAATTACTAAAAATAAAAATCACCCCAGAATGATATCCTATATGAGTGTTAATTAGCAATGATATATACCACAAGAGCTACAAGTAATAGGCACCCCATGGAAATTTCTTAATGAAGAAATTTACACTGGCACTTGAAGTAACACACAATGCTACACCAGGATTAAATCTAGAATTCAGTATGGTAAAATAAGAGGCAGTATAGTGTAATACTTTAAAAATAAAAGCTTAGAATCAGGTAATTATGATACTCACCAGGAATATGAGAGTTATTACAAATTATCTCCATAAATATACTGATACCAATTCTATATGAAAAGAAAATATTAAAATAGCCACCTGCCTAAAAATGATGAGCAGAAATTAATAAAAATAGAAAATGGACACGCAGTAGAGAAAATCAAAACCAAAACTTAATAAAATTGATAAACTTCTAGCAAGACTGATGAAAAAAAAGAGAGAAGCCAAAAATCAGTGATATCTGTAATGAAATAGGATATAAAATTACACAACATAAAGACACTGAAGAGATAATAAGGAAATGTCATAAACAACTTTATACCTTTATGGTCAATAAATGAGATGAAATTAATAAATAAATTCACTGAAAAACATATTTATAAAAACTGATATAAGAATAAGAGAAAATTTGAATAGCCATGTATCTTTTTTAAAATTGAGTTTGTAATAAAAAACTTTCCTACAAAGAGTATTTCAAAATGTTGGCTGAAGTTTGCAAACTACTGTGTCAACCAAACAAAACCCCTGAGGGTTGGATGAGGCCCCAAGACCAGCAGTTTTTTCTCTTCTGTTGGATTTTTAGTGAATGGAAAGGAGGTAAAGAGAGAGGAAAAGTGGAAAAAAGAGAGACTGAATGGTAATTCAGGAGGCAAAAACAGAGTTAAGAGAAAGCAAATAGTCTTAGATGTCAGTAGGACAACATCTAAGACTAGTGTGGAAGAGTCATCCTGAAATGTGCGGATTAGATCAGGAGTGACTGCATGCAGGGAACCGAACCTGTAAGAAATGTTGATCCGTATTTCCTAAACAAGCAAATGATAGAAGAGAGGTGTTTAAATATCTGAGGAAAGCAGTGAGGATACTACACAAATTTAAAGGATTTGCAGTAGTGAGGATACTACACAATCTAAAGAATAGTTGAGCTAACTTTAATATATATATTTAGCTAACTTTAATAACAATGTATTATTGTTCAGATACACTCTATATTACTGAGATAATACATTCCACTGTAAACTAACACATTAGTACCAAATTTGAAAAGCTGTTCTTAGAAGAAAAAGGTTCTCTGTTAAGGTCAAGTAATACTGCAGTTTTTCAAAATAAAATTGAAGTAGGGAGCTAAGGAAACCTAAAGAAAAGAACTTCCTGATTGACTTCCGGGAAGATGGCGGCGTGAGCAGGGCGGCAGAAATCTCCTCCTAACACTATATTTATCTACGAAAATACAGCAAATACATCTATTCTTAAAAGAGAGACCAGAATACACAGGAAAGAGCACAGCGTGCAGCTACACCTGAGAGGACTTGGCACCCCAAGAGGTGGGTAAGATACGGAGCCGCGACCTGGCGGGACCCAAACACTCACCCACCCCAGGGCAACGGCGGGAGGAGAGGATTCAGAGCCGGGAGGGAGTGGAAGTACATCCCCGCAAGTAGCATCCCCGGTGATCTGCGTGGGGAGCGCTGACCCACATCGCGGCAGTGCAGCAGAGATTGGAGAGACAGAGGGGCAGGATCGGAGCAGGAACACGCCAGGGTGCTTGCAGCCAGCTCCCAGGAAGGAAAAAAAAAAGTGCGCGCCTTCTTCAGTGGTCTTAAGGAGACAGGAGCCCAGCGGAGGAGCCAGATCGCCCTGGCACACTCAGCCGAGCAGACTGGGAGTCCTGGGGAGTTTCAGACACCTTAGCTGGCGACTGGGGAAGCGTGGCCGTACTTACACTTCTCACTAAGATCAACAGCCTCCCATTCATTCCCACCCCGGCCAGAGCGAAAAAGGGCCCTGTAGAGTGGCGCGGCCTCACTGCGGAATAGTGGGGCAACAGCGCCACCTACAGCATTCCCACAGAACCTACTCCCGGTGGGTGTTTTTTTTGTGTTGCTTTGTTTTTTTGTTTTGTTTTGTTTTCTTTTTTGTTTTTTCTTTTCTTTTTTATCTTTTTTTTTCTCCTTTTAAAGTCTTAAAGAGCCCAGCTGACATACGTGGCAACTACAAGTGACTAATTCTATAGCCATGAAAAGACAGAGGAATATGGTTCAGACCAAAATCAACCAGACAACCCCAGAGAGGGAGTCTGAAGGGATGGAAATGCACAGTCTTCCTGAAAAAGAATTCAGAATAAAAGTCATAACCATGCTGATGGACCTATAGAGAAATGTGCAAGAGCTGAGGGAGGAAGTGAGGGAAGTGACGAAAGACAATGCAGAAATCAGACAAGCGATCGACGGGCTTAACAGCAGACTGGATGAGATGCAAGAGACTGTTAATGGAACAGAAATCAGAGAACAGGAATACAGAGAAGCTGAGGCAGGGAGAGATAAAAGGATTTCTAGGAATGAAAGAATATTAAGAGAACTGTGTGACCAATCCAAATGGAACAATATTCGCATTATAGGAGTACCAGAGGAAGAAGAGAGAGAAAAAGGGATAGAAAGTGTCTTTGAAGAAATAATTCCTGAAAACTTTCCCTCACTGGGGAAGGATATAGTCTCACAGCCCACGGAAGCCCACAGATCTCCCAACACAAGGGACCCAAGGAAGACAACACCAAGACACATAATAATTAAGATGGCAAAGATCAAAGATAAAGACAGAGTATTAAAGGCAGCTAGACAGAGAAAAAAGATCACCTACAAAGGAAAACCCATCAGACTATCATCAGACTTCTCAACAGAAACCTTACAGGCCAGAAGAGAATGGCATGATGCATTTAACGTTGTGAAACAGAAGGACCTTAAACGAAGAATATTGTATCCAGCACGATTATCATTTAAATATGATGGAGGGATTAAACAATTTCCAGACAACGAAAGTTGAGAGAGTTTGCCTCTCATAAACCAGCACTACAGGATATTTTAAACGGACTGCTCTACATGGAAGCACTCCTAAGTCTAAAAAGATGTCAACAGAGAAAATAAAATCATAGCAAAGAAAGCAGGCCATCCAAATACTAACTAAAGGCAAAGAATACAACACCTAGTATATAAAGAATGGAAGAGGAAGAATAAGAAGGGAGAGAAATAAAGAAACATCAGACAGTGTTTACAATTACTTAACAAGAAAGTTAAGTTAGATTGCTAGATAATAAAGAGGCAACCCTTGAACCTTTGGTAACCACGAATCTAAAGCCAGCAATGGCAATAAGTACATATCTATCAATAATCACCCTAAATGTAAATGGACTGAATGCACCAATCAAAAGACACAGAGTAACAGAATGGATAAAAAAGCAAGACCCAGCTATATGCTGCTTACAAGAGACTCACCTCAAACCCAAAGATATACACAGACTAAAAGTGAAGGGATGGAAAAAGATATTTCATGCAAACAACAAAGAAAAAAAAGCAGGTGTTGCAGTACTTGTATCAGACAAAATAGACTTCAAAACGAAGAAAGTAGCAAAAGATAAAGAAGGACATTACAAAATGATAAAGGGGTAAGTCCAACAACAAGATATAACCATTATAAATATATATGCAACCAACACAGGAACACCAGCATATGTGAAACAAATACTAAGAGAACTAAAGGAGGAAATAGACAGCAATGCATTCATTTTAGGAGACTTCAACACACCACTAACTCCAAAGGACAGATCAACCAGACAGAAAATAAGTAAAGTCACAGAGACACTGAACAACACACTAGAACAGATGGACCTAACAGACATCTACAGAACTCTACACCCAAAAGCAAAAGGATACAGATTCTTCTCAAGTGCACATGGAACATTTTCCAGAATAGACCACACACTAGGCCACAAAAAGAACCTCAGTAATTTCAAAAATATTGAAATCCTACCAACCAACTTCTCAGATCACCAAGGTATAAAACTAGAAATAAATTTTACAAAGAAATCAAAAAGGCTCACAAATACATGGAGACTTAACACTCTCTTAATTAATAAATGGGTTAATGACCAAATCAAAACAAAAATCAAAGAATATATGGAGACTAATGACAACAACACAAAGCCACAACTTCTGTGGGACGCAGCAAAGGCAGTACTAAGAGGAAAGTATATTGCAGTCCAGGCCTATTTAAAGAAGGAAGAACATTGCCAAATGAATAGTCTAAAGACCCAATTACTGAAATTGGAAAAAGAAGAACAAATGAGGCCCAAAGTCACCAGAAGGAGGGACATAATAAAGATTAGAGAAGAAATAAATAAAATTGAGAAGAATAAAACAATAGAAAAAAATCAATAAAACCAAGAGCTGGTTCTTTGAAAAAATAAACCAAATAGATAAACCCCTAGCCAGACTCATTAAGAGAAAAAGAGAATCTACACACATAAACACAATCAGAAATGAGAAAGGAAAAATCACGACGGACCCCACAGAAATACAAAGAATTATAAGAGAATATTATGAGAATCTATATGCTAACAAGCTGGAAAACATAGAAGAAATGGACAACTTCTTAGAAAAATACAACGTTCCAAGACTGACCAAGCAAGAAACAGAAAAACTAAACAGACCAATCACCAGCAACGAAATTGAATCGGTAATCAAAAAACTACCCAAGAACAAAACCCCCAGACCTGATGGATTCACCTCTGAGTTCTACCAGACATATAGAGAAGAAATAACACCCACTCTCCTTAAAGTTTTCCAAAAAATAGAAGAGGAGGGAATACTTCCAAACTCATTCTATGAAGCCAGCATCACTCTAATACCAAAACCAGGCAAAGACCTCACCAAAAAAGAAAATTACAGACCAATATCCCTGATGAACGTAGATGCAAAAATACTCAACAAAATATTAGCAAACCGAATTCAAAAATACATCAAGAGGATCATACACCATGATCAAGTGGGATTCATCCCAGGGATGCAAGGATGGTACAACATTCGAAAATCCATCAACATCATCCACCACATCAACAAAAAGAAGAACAAAAACCACATGATCATCTCCATAGATGCTGAAAAAGCATTTGACAAAATTTAGCATCCATTCATGATTAAAACTCTCAATAAAATGGGTATAGATGGCAAGTACCTCAACATCATAAAGGCTATATATGACAAACCCATAGCTAACATCATACTTAATGGTGAGACGCTGAAAGCTTTTCATCTAATATCGGGAACAAGACAAAGATGCCCACTCTCTCCACTGTTATTCAACATAGTACTGGAGGTCCTAGCGACAGCAATCAGACAAAACAAAGACATACAAGGCATCCAGATTGGTAAAGAAGAAGTCAAATTGTCACTATTTGCAGATGACATGATACTGTACATAAAAAACCCTAAAGACTCCATTCCAAAACTACTAGAACTAATATCTGAATTCAGCAAAGTTGCAGGATACAAAATTAACACACAGAAATCTGTTGCTTTCCTATACACTAATGATGAACTAACAGAAAGAGAAATCAGAAAAACAATTCCATTCACAATTGCATCAAAAAGAATAAAATACCTAGGAATAAACCTAACGAAGGAAGTGAAAGACCTGTACTCTGAAAACTACAAGACACTCCTAAGAGAAATTAAAGAGGACACTAACAAATGGAAATGCATCCCATGCTCTTGACTAGGAAGAATAAATATTGTCAAAATGGCTATACTACCTAAAGCAATCTACAGATTCAATGCAATCCCTATCAAACTACCAACAGCTTTCTTTAATGAACTGGAACAAATAATTCTAAAATTCATATGGAACCACAAAAGACCCCGAATAGCCAAAGCAATCCTGAGAAGGAGGAATAAAACAGGGGCAACTACGCTCTCTGACTTCAAGCTCTACTACAAAGCCACAGTAATCAAGACAATTTGGTATTGGCACAAAAACAGACACACAGACCAGTGGAACAGAATAGAAAACCCAAACATTAACCCAAACATATACAGTCAATTAATATTTGATAAAGGAGCCTTGGATATACAATGGGGAGATGACAGCCTCTTCAGCAGCTGGTGTTGGAAAAACTGGACAGCTACATGTAACAGAATGAAACTGGACTACTGTCTAGCCCCGTACCCAAAGGTAAACTCAAGGTGGATCAAAGACCTGAATGTAAGTCATGAAATCATAAAAGTCTTAGAAAAAAACATAGGCAAAAATCTCTTGGACATAAACATGAGCATCTTCTTCATTAACATATCTCCCCGGGCAAGGGAAACAAAAGCAAAAATGAACAAGTGGGACTATATCAAGCTGAAAAGCTTCTGTACAGCAAAGGACACCATCAGCAGAACAAAAAGACATCCTACAGTATGGGAGAATATATTAATAAATAACGTATCTGATAAAGGGTTGACATCCAAAATATATAAAGAACTCACGCACCTTAACAAAAAGCAAATAATCCAATTAAGAAGTGGGCAGAGGACATGAATAGACACTTCTCCAAAGAAGAAATTCAGATGGCCAACAGGTACATGAAAAGATGCTCCACATCACTAATCATCAGAAAAATGCAGATTAAAACCACAATGTGATACACCTCACACCAATGAGGATGGCCAACATCCAAAACACAAACAATTACAAATGTTGGCAAGGATGTGGAGAAAAGGGAACCCTCCTACACTGCTAGTGGGACTGCAAATTAGTTCAACCATTGTGGAAAGCAGTATGGAGGTTCCTCAAAAAACTCAAAATAGAAATACCATTTGACCCAGGAATTCCACTCCTAGGAATTTACCCTAAGAATGCAGCAGCCCAATTTGAAAAAGACAGATGCATCCCTATGTTTATTGCAGTACTATTTACAATAGCCAGGAAATGGAAGCAACCTAAGTGTCCACCAGTAGATGAATGGATAAAGAAGATGTGGTACATATACACAATGGAATATTATTCAGCCATAAGAAGAAAACAAATCCTACATTTGCAACAACACGGATGGAGCTAGAGGGTATTATGCTCAGTGAAATAAGCCAAGCCGAAAAAGACAAGTATCAAATGATTTCACTCATATGTGGAGTATAAGAACAAAGAAAAAATATTGAAGGAACAAAACAGCAGCAGACTCACACAGAACCCAAGAATGGACTAATAGTTACCAAAGGCAAAGGGACTGGGGAGAATGGGTGGGAAGGGAGGGATAAGAGGGGAAAAGGGGCATTACGATTAGCAGACGTAATGTTGGGGGGGGCATGGGGAGGGCTGTACAACTCAGAAAAGACAAGTAGTGATTCTATAGCATCTCACTACACTGATGGACAGTGACTGTAATGGGGTTGGTGGGGGGACCTGATGAAGGGGTAGTTTAATAACCATAATATTGCACATGTAATTGTAGATTAATGATACCAAAATAAATTATATTAAAAAAAAAAGAACTTACTGATTGAGAAATATCCACTCTATATCTTTGTGGGTTTGAATCTAACCTAAGAAGTATAAAACCTAGTTTACTTTATTATTTCTGGAATATAAATAAAAGCTTAGTTACTTATCTTTACTCTCAGCAGTTATGCTCTATAGAGTTGCTGCAAATACTGAATTAGCAAATACTGAACCACTGCTCCGAGGGGAAAATACAGGGTTAGGTTCTTGCAAGCCTCTGGTCACATTTTTGTCAATCAATACAACACCTTGCTGACATAACATTGTGTTTTTGTTTAAGGACACCTTATTCAATATATATTATTGATTCAGGACTGCACTGTAACTCAGACCTAAACAAAGCTTATGTAACAGATACTTTCCCTGTGAGACACATCATAGCCTTCTTTCAGCAGCACTTTAGCACTATCCGTGGGGTCCATTTGAAACAGGAAAATCACCAACAAAAAGCATAAGATGTGAAAAACATGGCACTAAATAGACCTCAAAAAAGACACGTCTTTACAGTATACTGAGAGCTGAAACAAGAAGGTAGAGCAATGCTTTATCCCATCTCAACTAAGAATGTGTGCTTTGCACCACGTTTTTCCCTGTACTGTGGGATGCGTGTCTGCAAATACCTGAAAGCACTCTGAATACTGATCCTGGAGTTACAAATAAATTTCAGTGAATAGGAAAACTTGCAAATTTGGAAACCATGAATAATGAGGACTGACTATACTCACAAAAATTTACACTACTATCCTACAAGCAAATTTTTTAAAGATTTACTACAAATGTATCTGTAGAAATCTAGGAAGCGAAGATAGAAATAAAAAAGGACTAAATACTACTTCTTGGAATCAACCTGCCTAGATTTTTTAACATAGTTATAAGAAATGAAAAATGAAAACTACAGGCCCATTAGAAGTCACCTACAGGAGTCTCAAGCAGGCCTCTTCAGTTTACTAGTATATGACAATCGGCACTAGAAGAAATCAAAGCATTTTTATTTCTAAGCTATAAATGAAATCAATTAAATTCCACTCAGGGAAATTAATCTACTAAATTTTTAACAACAGAGTGGCCAGTGCATTGACTGTAATCAACTTTTTCTAAATACCATTTATTCAAATGACTGATTACCAGGCCACACTTCCCCTCACTCTCACTAAGATCAAAAGCTTATATGTATGTACATGTTGCCAAAAGATGATTTTATGACTTAATGCATCATTACCTACACTGACTACACAGATACTACAATAAAATATGCTACAGGAAAAACAAAGTCTGATCTAGGCTCTGCAGAGCTCTCACAGAAAGGTGATTTAGATGATTGCTCAAAGCTTCACATGTTTATAAATCACCATTAGTTCTTGAGAGAGAGAAATGGTAGTAACAGAGAACACTACAAAAGTATGAACTAATGGTAAATTCAACAAAAATTTTTAAAAAGCACTGTCTTTCCCATCCATTCCCTCAACATTCCAATTAACTCTTATTTCATTACAGTAATTACATACTTAACAGAAAATGGTAAGAATTAAATGAACAATTTAGAAATTCCATATACCTGCCTTACAAATCATTCCAGGCCAATGCCCACATTTTAGTTTATACATTTCACAGTCTGCTGCTAGTCAGTGTTCTTCTCCCACCACCATTTTTAGGAATGTGACTGGAATAAGCACACCTACTTACCTAAAAAAAGAAAATAGTCCCCAAAACATTAGCTACAAAAACCCCTATCAGAGTGTGGAATTTTGTCTGCCTGAGCTTGATCAGTTGAAATTTGAACTGATCTAAAAATGAGGCAATTGTTAGAAACTGAAGAATTTACTATTTTTAAAAGGGGCAAATGATATCATGCTTCCTTGTAGTACAGGAAGGATACTGTACTTTGATAAAACTTGGGTCCAAACATTATCTCCAAGCTAAATCTTGCATACATACCCCCCTTACAAAGGTTATCATTAATATCTTAAATTAGAACAGCTAAGAAGAAAAAGGCCATTACACTTAGTCACGTGCTTTCTTTTACTTTCACTTAAGACTGTGCTGGAGATTAGCAGTAGCCTGTGTGTCCCACGTTCATCCTCCTTTTCATTGCCCTTGTCAACATCCTGGTTCACCCATCACCACCTGCACTTCTGTAAAAAGCTAAGTGCTTTTTGCTTCATTTCAATTCACTACACCCACCACCAAAGTGATCTTTACGAGGCATACATACTCTGATCACACTGTCCCCACATTCAAATACCTCAAAAAGCTCACACTGTCATCTAGATTAAGGAGACATTTCTCAGCCTGGATTTCAATCCAGTCCTCTACAATCTGACCTAGTATGCCTTTCTAGTCGTCTTTTTCATAATTCTCCAACAGTTAACTTCATTCCAGAACATACCTCAAGCCCTCCTGTGTCTGTACCCTAGTGTAGGCCATTCTCTTCACCTGGATGCACTTTCTCCTCATTTCCTGTCCACAGCTTCGGACTAGCACCACCACAAAACTATCTCTGATTTTCTTAATCAGCATCTCCCCCACCTCAACCTGATACCACTTTCTTTATAGCCCTCTTATGGCACTTCATTCAGACTGGTCTCACAGTCAGTCATTTATCCTCTCCTACTAGGGTGTAAGCTCTACTAAGCTGAGTAAGAATTTCTTGATAACATAAAAAACCAAACTCATTATAAAGGAAAAAAAAGATGCACCTTACTTGTTTGCAAAGGGAAAAAAGCCTTATCATCAACAAGAGTAGAACACATTCTCCAACAAAAACTTTTAAAAATATTTATCCTTAAATCAACAACCTTACCCAAAAAAGGTGCCAATACACTGAAATTATCACAAGAGCTGTGTAACTGGGAGCAGTGTATATTACTTTTCAAACAGCAAACCAGTCCCTTATTGCCATCAATACATCAAAAGAAAAATATAGTATAGCTGTGTTATAATACTGCCTCATTTATTTATTATCACTAGGGTATGAAGGATTCGTCTAAGTGAGTTCTCTGGGGAAACTGTCCTGCCCTCATAAGGCATCCTGATCTCAGACTTTAGCCTCCAGAGCTGTGAGACAGTAAGTTTCTGTGGTTTAAGGCACCCTGTTTGTGCTACTTTATTCGGGCATCCCCAGCAAAGTAACAATGTCTACCAGTGTCTTTCTGTTTATCATATCACCAATTTACTGACAACCACACACCTCTTTAAATAATAAACTTCTTAAAAATGTTAAGTATTGCATTCATTCAACAAACACATATGGAAGACATCCATGTGCTAGGAACCAAGGACAGAGCAGTTAAGACTGACATGGTCCCTTGCCCTCACACAGTTTACACTGCAGTCAGAATAACTACAACAAACCAAAATTATATAATGATAAAATTACAATTGTGTAAGAGCAATAAATGATGCACTTCAAATAGAGGATAGTGGGCATATTCAACCAGCCACAGTTTTTTACAGAACATAATAAATACCACCTACCTCTAATGCATATCCAACAATCATCTTTTTTGTTGTGTTTTTTAAGTTCCTCTTCAGTTACTTCAATTAACCTGCCTTTTAATCCCGTTAGATCCTTTCCACTTTTGGTCAGTCGAATCCAATCCATAAGACTTCTGCCCTGCTTCAGAGGGACCTAAAAAAGGGAAAAGGGAAGAATTCAATGTGCTTCTTTGAGTAATTAACTGCTTTCCACTCCACTTCTTGCTGTTCATCTTAGGCTGCTTCATTACTCTTATTCCTGTTCAAAAAGGTAAAGAAACTTAAATCTAACAATTCTACAACTCTTTTCACAGCTTTAGGAAATTGTAAAAATCATTTCTGCTGTATTAGAATTATAAATAGAACATTATATAAAATACCTGGGCTATGAAGTAGGGCTAGAAATTGTGTCATATAAATGCTCATCATATCACAGTATAACAAGAATAGTATTGAACCTGGAGTCATAAAACAAGTTTTGGTCCTGGCTCCGTCACTAATATGTTATAGTCATTTATTTGGACCAAAATTTCTTTGCCTTGAAAATCAAAAGAGATATGATAGAATAGAATATAAACAATTGACTAAAGTTGATTTTCTGGATTGTCAAATATACAGAACATTAGAAATCACTAGGCACCAAACTGTTTCTAAGAATTCACTGAGAAACAAAGGTGATCAAATAATGGAAAATGAAAAAACCATAGCCCTCTTGGGAAGGGGTTGGCAAACTGCTCCGAGACTGTTTTTGTACAGCCCTGGAGTTCAGCATTGTTTTCACACATGGTGGTGGTGGTGGTAAAGAGACACAATCATAATATGGCCCTCAGAGCCTAAAATATTTACTAAACTTGGGTTTTTTGTGGTTTTTCCCCCAAAATACATTTTCAAGGCTTTCAAATGGGAGGTATTCCTAGTATTTCAACTAGTTAAGACAACCTAGTGGAAAATTTTCAAGGCATCTCTATGGGGTAGGGCTACTGTCTAAAGTTGTATAACTGGTTTGTAACATAGTACGAGGGGAATGTTTAATGTAAAAGCAGGCACACAGAAGTAAGTTTATTGCTATAGACTCCATGTTTGCATCCCCCCAAAATCCTACCTTTGATAGGTGATTAGCTCATAAAGTGAGAGCCTTCAGGAATGGGATTAATGCTCTTACAAAGGAAGCCTCAGAGCTTCTTCACCCTTTCTGCCTTGTGAGGTCCTGGGGAAAAGATGGCTATGAACCAGGAATCAGACCCTTTCCAGACATCAAACTGGCTGGTACACTGAGCTTGGACTTCCCAGCCTCCAGAACTGTGAGAAATAAATTTCTGTTGCTTATAAGCCAGCTAGTTTATGGTACTCTGTTATAGCAGCCTGAACAGATATTTATATATCTCATTTTCCTAAATCATATCTATTTCAGACATTTATTTACACCCAAAACAACAAGGTAATAGGTCTGTGGTGCCTTTTCAATTTCACATTCCTTCCTCCCAATCTACATCATCCCATTCTCACCATCACTGAAATTATTTAGGTCTCTTAGTCCCAGTAAATTTAGCAAAGTGTGAGAACACGATCTTTCCCATCCCAAACTAAAATCACCTCTCTCTCTTCTCTATGTAGATTCATAATCCACAGGGTGGTTAAAAGTAGTCTTTTAGAAAATGCAAATCTAACATGGGCCCTCCCTCCTTCAATGGTTCTCCACATTACCCTATGTAATTTGGGGTATCTATGTAAATTACCCTATGTAATTTACCCCATCACTGAATTCCCTAGAGTGGTTTACCAAGCCCTTTATAATTTAACCAATTTACCTCACTAGCGCCATGTTTTAATTTTTGCTCTTTCCTATGATATGCTTTAGCTGAATGGGAACTGTTTTTTGATTGCTATGAAATAACTGCTGCTCTGCCTGGATCAATTCCCCAGCTTTCCCCAACAGACATTATTTCCTCCAGAAGCTTTCTCTCATCCCAACTCCTTCATGGTCATTAACACATCAGTACAGTACTTACTGCATTTATAACTGACTGTTAACTAGTCTGTTCAGCCTATTAAACTAAAGTCCTTAAAAAAGAGACCTCAACTCCAGCATATGGTATGTTCTCAGTAAATATTTATTCATTAGTGTTAGTAGAAATATAAGAGCTATCACATATTGAGTGCATACTCTGTCAGGCACTGTGCTAAGGGTTTTGCACAACAATCCATGAGGTCTGAAAACAAATATTAGGGCAAGTAAAATTTAGTAAGTGCTTATCATATATCAAAACTGTGCTAAAAGAAACATTATCTCATTTAATACTATGAACAACCCTATAAAACAGGTACTGTTATTCCCATTTATCCCTGAGGAAAATGAGACTCAAAGAGATTAAGCAGTAGAGTTAGGAAAAGAATCTGGGTCTTTCTCATTCAAAAGTCTATGCTTTTAACAATTATGGTATGCAACCTCTACAACTAGTTTTTATTTCCTCAGCTTCTACCCACTGTATACAATCATGACTCAGCTTCTACCATGTTCAAGATCAGCTTGTTTCCCAAAGGAAAAAAAAAAGTCTGAATTTCCCTTTGAATTGAACAATAATTTTATTTTGTTTTCTTTTTGGACTTGACTCATGTTTGCCATCACCACTTGTGGAACTTTTGTCTTTGCTTCGAAGCTCTCTCCTTTAAAAGGATGCTGAGAACATGGTTAGTAGTTTTGATGGAGAAAAGCAGCAACTCTTTATATTCTACTTCTGTGATTCTTCCTTTGGAAAGCCTATATTATTCAGCCAAGCATTAAACTTAAGGAAAGAAACAGGTCAAACATCGAAGAGGAGGGAACAGATAGTCAACTGGATGCCTGGATGCTATATGAAGCAGTAAGAGAAATGCCACAGCCAGAGAGTCACTATTATATCAATCTTACAGGGTCCAATATTTCTTAACCAGTTTCCTTTGCAATGAAATGCAGACGACAAAAGCACCCACTTCATGGGATCATTGTAAAGATTAAATGAGTTAATACATACATGTTAAGCACTCAGAACACTTAGAACATACATGGCCATCCGTAAATACTGAATAAATCTCAGCTATATTATTATAGTTGGAGCTACAGAATTCTAAAAAGCCAGTAAAAAGCTACAGATCCCTGTCCCATAATTCTGATCTAGAGTCAACTCCAGGTCTAAGTGGAGAAAAAAAGAAAAAGTGGGTCAAGTTCTCCTAAATGATGCTAGACAGCCAAGAGTCCAGAAATTAAAAGGTAAAAGGAGTGACCCAAGTAAACAAAAGTTTCCAAAACAAAGCATGAAGATGTGGTTACACAATGAGGAATTAACGAGGAACAGGAACAAGCAACATTCATGTTGCAATGAACACAGGAGACAATACCATTACAGTCTGTAAAATGTAAAATACATTCGCATTACAACTGTTGCTAACAGTTACAACTGTTGCTAACAGTAACTATGTCTAATAAAAACTTAAAGCAGTGTTATAAAAAGCTTCAGTCAGCAAATGATATTAGTAGAAAAGGCAGTGATAAAACAATCAGGTACCAGAGGCAGAAAGAAACGAATCATGACTCGAAGGAGTGAGTGTCTGTAAACCTAACCGGTGGATTGCAGACATTTGTTCTCGATTCCAATCTACCCTAATTCCCGAATCCCCACAATGTCCAACCTACTCCTTCTGCTAAGGAATCCGAATCACTCAAAACCCCTCTGGAAAGTGAGGAACAAAAAACCCGGAGACGAGGAAAGGAAGCTATTACTGAGAGTTCCTATGATACGGCAAGTACAGTGTCTGGCCCTGACACATACAACTTAATTTAATTCGCGGGAAAAGACGTGGAGGAAGGGAATTGACTTAACAGGTAAAGGGATGGAAAAGAGACGAGGCAAGTGAGAGCGAGGGAGGTCTGGAGAGTTCGAGGACGGCAGACGCCGAGGATCAGAAAGAGATGGCCAGCAAGGGCAGGAAAGAATGACGGCTCGATAGAGAGCGGAAGGAGGGACGGCGAGCGTGGGAGCGCAGAAAGCCGGCGGGAGGCGAGTGCTGGGCGAGACCAACCGTGCCACCCCGCTTACCTTGCTACGCCCCCCGGAGGCGACGCGCTGCTGCGAGCTGGGGGCAGGGAAAGACTGGGAAGGGACGTTCAGCATCCTGGACCCCTGGCCCGGGCCCTGCCCGGGGTCCACCGCGGGAAAGGGCCGCTCGGCTCAGCCCCTCGCGGGTAACACCTGCCTCTCCGGCTGCGAGGCCGGGCAGAGGCCAAGCCCCCTACCCACTTCCGGGGTCGCCCAGGGTGAGGCGCGCCGTGACGCAACACGTCGGAGCTGCGGAGGGCGGAGCCAACGAGTCCGGCGGAGCGTCAGCCCAGGAGGAACCAGAGAAAAGTACGCATGCTCCATTAAGTCCCGCAGCCGCTTTTCAGCACTGCAGAAAGGTGACAGCTATTTCGAGGCCAAGAGTGAAGCTGTTCCTTAGCCTTGGTGCTGACAGAATCTGAGAATTCCTAGACAACAGTTAGCCCAGAACACAAGTGTCTGTTTAGCGCTACAATCACACTGTTTGAAATACGGAATAAAAATAACATTATCAAAACTTTTAGATTTCTCCTCTAGAGAAACTTTAAGGGTTAAAATGTCAAAATACAGCCACTCAAGAGAGGTGAAGAAAAAAGCCTTCACTCTTAAGAACCCTGGCTAATGACTAACGAATGAGTCAAAAACATGAGTGAAGTCTGCTCCATTCACCGACTCAGTTCTTCCTCATCTAACTTCCTGTCTTCCCGTATAGACACAGAGAATCGTGTACTGATGCAGCCCACCCCCAAATGTAGTGAAGAGCTCCATTTAAGAGTCAGATAGGTTTAGTTTAGTTTGGGTGCCACCCTGCGCATAAGAAATGAGCAGCTTTATGCAAGTATTTTAGTATCTCGAAGTCTCATTTCCCTCGTCTGAATAATGGATGTTAGGAAGGATCAAATGAAATGTCATATGTTAACTACTTAATACAGTGTCTGGCTAGTAGAAGGCACTCAATAAATGGTGGGTCTTCACACTATTCAACATATTAATGAAAGAAGCACAAATACTGTATAGATAAAACACCAGTTCCTAATGTTCAAGGTCCAGATTGGTGAACTGGTGGGTTTTTTTGCATATCCCTTGGGGAACACACACACACACACACACACACACACACACACACACACCCTGAGAGTAAAACCAGTCAAGGGAGAAAGTTTTCAGAAGAAGTATAAGTAGTTCTAAATAACTTTTCCCATCCTCCTTCCATTACTAAAATTTCCTGACTCTGAATCATGGTTTGGACTTGCTCTATTTCAACTGCTTGTCCTTAAAGTGCCTGTAAATCATATTTGTAGTATCTTTTCAATGAGAAGGAAAAGTATGTGAATAAATGTAGCCCTTCAAGTAAGAGGTATTTCTAACAGGTAACCATCTCTGAACTTCATCTCTGCCCATTATCAATCTGGAATATTAGAGGTACATTTTCTTTTGCAGTTGAAATGCTTATTCTGAAAGGATTGTATCTGAGCTAAAAGAACTACATGACTGTACGTCTACTCTCTTATCTTTACCTTGCAAGGTGTCCCTGTTTTCTCTCATTAAAATTTGATGTAATCTTCTATACATCTACCTTAAAAAAAGCTAATCACTGAGAATTTCTCATTCCACTTCCCATGAGAAAATCTTGACAAGAGAATATCAGGAGCAGGAAACTAGAACAAAGGAAGGTCATGTTGGAGAATGTTTCATACCTGCCAAATTTCTTGGCTCCCCTTGGACAGAAATGGAAAAACACTATCAAATCTAGCCTTTGGGCTCCCTTTTTTTAGACTCCATGTAAGTCATGTCCATTTAAAAGTATGTTTTTATCCTGAGGATCACTCAGTGAAGCATCATAATTATTGAATACCTATACTGTTTTACTACTGGATTTAAGGACAGCAGAGGAGTGTTAAATTGAGAATTACTTGACTCGTCATGCATTAAAAATCCTTAAAATTTAATAGCCCTTACATTGATTCTCATTCTCAATTATAAACAATGATTTAAAGTGTTTTTTACCATCTGCTAAGAAATACATAATAATAATGTGTGATTGGTAACAGACGGTGACTTTCTTCATTATCTAGTAAGATAATATTCATCTGTAACTATGCCATCCAATGGAGACCAGTAGGAAATGGTCTGTTTTGATTCAGTCTTGAACTTTAAATATTGTCATTCTTTGCAAAGTTATATCTAAAGATAAATTTGTAATCTGATGAAGAGATCAAAATTATCTTTAATCCCCAAATGTTTGCAATACAGTCAAGACATTTATAAATGCACCTATTTTTAATTTTTAAACCTTAATTATAAGTGTAGGGATAACAAAGGCCAAACTACCATAATAATTACAAAACACTTCATTTTATTAATAATGTATATACAAATAAATTAGTTTAAAAGGATTATGATACATTTGTACACTAAATTTAAATCCTACAAGCTTTGAATGTCATCAAAAGTAACTAATCAAATTAATTTTCACATGTCAGCTCCTCAATCTCATCTTCACTATCAGAATCTTCATAAAATGAAATTGTGGCTTGAATTGGAAAATTTTTCAGAAGAGCTTCTGCTTCTTGATATAAGTAATCATAACACTTTGATTTTGGCCAAAATAGTCTGAAAGAAGCAGACAACATAATACACTTTATTTATTGCACTTTCAGAATCTTTATACTTGTGAAATGTTCAAATTTCAAGAGCTCCGTATGTCTAAAATTGACTTATGCATTTAGATAGAGATCTAAAATCACTAGATCATTGCTTTCATTGCATCTACTTGCCAAAGTACATAACCGGTTAGTTATTTTAAATCTTTACCCAAGTTGTAAATTGAATCAAATAAATTCACACTAAACCCTTTGTGTGCATAAGACCAATATTTAGCTTACTGCAGGCATTATGGATATGTTTATTCTTACAAAATACACAAGAAGGTTTATCTTCCAATTCCCAAGTTGCATTGGAAAAAAAACGAATCCTACCACTGCATTAAAAATTCTGGCGATAGACAACTTTATAAAGATAACAAAATATGCACCTTATACAAAGGCAGAAATCACTTAGTATTTTGTGTACAATTCACAAATTTAACTTTCAGTTACAGATATAGCCAATGTAAGTTTAGAAAAGTACCAGCAATACTTTTACAAGTTTGTTTATGCACTGAAAACTTGAGGTATAGAAAGTCAACCTGTGTCCCTAGCCTTGATCTCATCTCCCTCCTCTTTCCTCGTCAACTACATTTGGGAACACCGTATTAAAATATTGAGAATAATATGGTTTTATACAAATAATTTACATGTTAAACATGATTATGTCAGAATTTCAAATTTCTGACAAATACTAATCTTGTCATCTGGTCTTCTATTATTTTTCATCCAAGCAGAAGAAAAGAAGGATATGGCTGTATCTCCAACTACAGTGCAGTCATTCTAGTGCAGGACAAATAGCCCCAGATACCTATATGATAGAGTGATTCTAACAAAGAGAAAGTTCATAAGTTACACATTATGTTCAGTATATTCCATTTTAAAAGGCAGAAAAGTAAGTAATGTAGTGTGTAAACGTTTCCAGCCAGATGGTAAAAAAAAGGTTTATAATTTTGGTGCTTAAATAAGTAACTATCAATAATTCAGCCATTCAATAAATATTTTAGTGATCTCTTTTGCCAGACACAATTCATAATTCAAAGGTGAGTAAATCATGGTCCTTACCCTCAAGGCGTTGACAACTGATGAAAAAGAGCAACACCAGAAACACATATTACTCAAAATAGAAATTGATAAAAATAATAAATTTATTTGTATATGTATATATTTAATAAAAATAAAAATAGTAAATAAAAATTTAATAAAAATAAAATAAACTTAAGTATAAATAAACTGCTACGGTAGTTCAGGAAAGAAAGGAATTGCTTATATAGGAAGCAATTGGTTTTCTGATGTGTAACTCCAACTGCCAAACCCAAAGAATGTTGTTTAATTGTTATCACACTCTTCCCAGAATCTTTCACTGACCATCTTTCAAATTCCAGGGACTTCATACTTTCTTGAATTCTCCTTTGTTCTGAGTGATTCTTCTCAGTCTGCTCTGTGGAGCTTTCTCTCTGTAGAAGTTAGGTGGTGGTCTTCCCCCGTTTTACCAAGAGTGAGCATCTCTCTTCTCCCACTCCCCTAGACCTGCCCAGCTGCCGTGATTCCCCCAACCTCAGGCTCTCCAGTGTGACTGACTCTGGACCCCTAACCTATATATGTAGCTCTCTACTGAACGTATCTATTTGGATGAGCCATAGGTACATTAAATATGATAAATGGAACATTGGACTCATTATCGTGTTCTCCCAAATTGTTTTAAGCACGGATTTCCACTCTAGTACAACACTTACCTCATCATCAGTCACAACCTTGGGAGCCATTCTCTTTACCTCTGTAACCTACCATATCCAATACATTATAACCTTAATCTACTTTGCCACCTAAGTACTCCCCAAATTCACCCAATCCCTTCTCCACTTCCATTGCCTCAGAATGATTCTTTATTATTTCTTGCCTAAATTGCAATAACTTTCTAATTTCACTTTCAGTGTTCTAGCTAAGCCTATATACCTTTTCCTTCCTTGGTGTTTTTTCTGAAATATAAATCTGACCACATGTTTCTTCTGGTTAAAATCCTTGGAGTAAACTTCAATATCATCTACAGAATAAAAAGTCCATGGGCTCCCAATGCCACATATGGGGTCAGGACACAACTCTATACCAAGGTGTACTAGATCTAGTCTCTGCCTTCCCTGCTGGAATGACCACAGTTTGACACACCCAAATACCAGCTCCCTGATGCTCGGAGCCACGCTGCTCTGTGACTCTTGTGTTCCCTGTGCTCCCACCTCCGTCACTTACCATCCACCTAGCTAATTTCAAGGCTGCACCAGGTAACCACAGCCTGGTGGTTACAGCCTGGTGGATACACACTTCCCTGACCCTTCCCCACTCCTAGCAGAGTAAGGCACTTCATGCCCTGTACATACTTATTAAACTGACCAAACTAAACTATTACAACGTTTACCAAGAGGCTGTGATTATTACTTTCCTGTGTCCTTCACTACTGCTAGTATATGATAGGAAATTAACATGTATCAACTACTATGGTAAAAAATTAATCAATATATATTAACTACTTTGTGCTATTTATAAAAACACACATTTTACAAATATCTTACAGCTCTTCATTTAACAGCTCTGAAGTAAGCACACTGCAGAATTAACCTTTCATTGAATAAAAGTACAAAGAATCTTACTTACAGAAAGGCTGACTTCCTGGGGCTAGGAACAGTAAAGTAGATGCTCATTGTTATGACAAATAACTTTTGATCATTTTTATGATCCTTAGTAATCTTTAGGGTTTCATTACGTTTCCATATTCTCTTACATACCAAGCTCGATTTGCTATAAAACTACAACTGTGAACACCGTTCTTCCTTCTGATTTGCAAGAGAATAAGAATATATATATACACTCTGACTCGTGTGAAGTCAATTCGTCAACACTAAAAGAAAAACCTGTTTTTTAGGCACTAAATGTCATCGTTCTATTTTTGCTATACCATACACTTTCCTTCTTTGTATTAAGTGTTTACTAAGAGTGCACTGATTAACAGTTCTCAGTGACAGCGTGAACCACATTTTTCAGTTGGATGAGCAAAGAACCTCAGGAACTGGGTAAAGTAACCGTGATGATAGATTTTCCGAGAAAGCCTGCAGGGCCGCTCCCGGCTCTTCCCTGCGGCTGCGGGAGGCGGAGACCTTCAGTGAGGCCGGTCACTCACCTGACGGGGTGTCTGTACTGGGAAAGCTTTCCTGAGGCTTCGATCACTCCGGGGCCATCCGGCACCTGGAGACGGAAGGAGATGAATCGCAGTTTAACTCACCTTTTAGGAACTGGACAGGCGCGCGCGACCCAGCGTTCCTCGCGCCTGCAAGGAATGTGACCTCAGGGGTCTCAGTGGCCTCGCTCCCGGCCCGACCCGTGTGTCCCAATTGCTCTGGAGGACACCCTCGCTGCATCCGCAGCCCGAGGGCCTCCGGTAGGGCCATCTTAGGCGCGTGTCCTCCCGCGCTCCCCGGGCCAGCCTACCCGGCTCTGGTCGGTTATCTGCGCCCCTGGGAGGCGCGGCCCTCCGAGGCTCACTCACCGCCTCCAGGTCGTGGCTGGGCGCCGCCTCCTCCTCCTCGCCTCGGGCGTCTACCCACGGTCTCCAGAAGCCTGGGAGTCTGCGGGTGGGGAGCACAGAGCGTGCAGATGAGACGTGAGCTCGGACCCCGGGAGAGCGACAGCAACCGCGCGTGGCCCTGCTGGTGCGCGCGGCGCGGGGCCGAGGGGAGGAGCTGGGGAGGCGCACGGCTGGGTGGCGGGGGCGCAGGGCGGGGTTGGGGTGCGGTACCCGGAGTCCGCGCCTCGGCGCCGCGTCTGGCGGTCGGGGGCCGAGGGCTGCAGGCGCAGGCCGAGCGCGCCCTCCGCGGCCCGGGGCTCTGCGCGCTCCTGGGTTTGCATGGCGCGGCGGGGCTCGGCGGAAGGCCGCCAGCTGGCGGGCAAGCCTGGCCTCTTCCAGCCTCCGGACCCGACACCCAAGCTTTATATAGGCCCCGCGGTCTCCCGCATATTTAGAGGTTCGCCCCCTCTCCGCCTCTGTCCCTCCTGCTAGCTGCGTAGACAAAAAGGCTGAGCGCGAAGACACAACGGGCTGAACCCCGGGTGTGAACGCGTGTAACTCCCAAATGGCCCGGGAGGGGGTTTGTCAAGCGAGCGTTAATCGCTCTTCGACACATGGCCGCGGGGAAAAACAACATTCGTCCGAGCAGTTAATTTCCAAGTGAAGAGGCTAGGAGGGGGTAAAATTAAACGATTCTACACGTTTTGTGTATTTCTGCAAAAGGGCCAAGTGGCTGGTAATTGCTGGAGTCGCCTGAGTCTGGGGGCTTTTTGGCCTTTGTAAATGCAGCTAGTTCTGCATCTCTACTTTAAAAGCTGGGATGAGAACTAAATTAAAAGTAACAGTCCTAATTCCTCTTCTGGCAGAATAAAAGATCGGGGAAGGAATGGACTCCTTATGAAAGGAATATCAGGGCTTTTTTTTTTTAAGCATTGACAAGAGTAGGTTTATACACTTGCCTGTTACTATCTGAACATAAAAAACTCAAAAGTGGTGAATTATAAAAGACTGAAAGTTCCAGCCAAAATGGCCAGAGATCGGAGCCATGTGATTTGGGCATACAGCCCTGTATTATTTTCTCATGTCTTTGTGATTTTCTTCAACATCAGTGTTTTTTGATAAGTTTTGAATTTCATCTATACACTTCTGTCACTACTTGACATTTTTTCACTTAACGATAACTAGAAAATTCTTTTGTGGAGTCGGGGTGGGTGTAGAATAATAATGAAATCTTGACCGTTATGATAAGGGACAAGTTTGTCGACTTCTCTGCGCCCCTGTTTCTCTTATTTAAGTTACCCCTCACTTACTACAGTGGTCCATTAAACTTAATAAAAAGTGTTTTCCTTCAAAGGAAATATAACATATAAGTGTCTTTTTTTTCCAAAATGGTTTAAATAATACAGTTGAACTTCCTCTTAAAAGTTGGAGATGAAAACTTTGAATGTGAGCTGTAGCATCTCTGTGTTCAATTACTGCATAGGAAAATTATCCTTTTAATTAATACCTAAGGATCTATAATAATCTTCCCAGCAGGAAGGTGAGATATGGTTTGCTTCACATAATGAAATCAGAGAGGAGAGGTACCTAATGGATGTCTCAGTGCCCTACAATTTTGTTAGACTAAATAAAACATAGAGTACTTGCTACAGTGCCTGACACATAATAAGTGTCTTGCAAATGAGTTTCAGCTCCAGGCAAGTTCCCTATAGATTCACTGTGACCAAAGAAATTTACAGCAAAGGGTTCTTGGGGTGAACAGGTTATACCCAACTTTATTTCTAGGTGGCAGGTCAGTCCCTCAGTGCTACCACCACTCCAGCCTCCGCTCCCCTCCCCTACAGCCTTCCAGCTCCCCCACCCAGTCTCAGCCAAGCCCTGGGAGGAACTCCTTACATTAACACAATAATGTCTTATTGCCTAAAGGTATGGAAGCGGTAGCATAGCAACAGGCCAGTGACATTTAAGTTCAGTGAGGATTCTGGCCATAGGAACCCCACTTTATCCACACTCCACCCCTCCAGGATTCTCGCCTTACATCTACACACTTTCCATCTTCTGCAATGGTCCCTGTGCGAGAAAGCTGGAGCACGGTAACCAGATTCCACAACAGCAGCAGAGGATAACAACAACTTAGAGATAATAAAAATTAAGATACAGGTAACAAAAATTATAATAATCCTCAAGCCAAAGGAGGTTTTAATAACAAAGATTTTAGGGGCGATAAGATACATGTTTTAATGCCACCAACATAGGCAAATCTTGACCATCAGGTAGGATGCATGCAAGAGAGTGGTCCTGTGATAGGACTGTAGCAGGTAAGGGGTCCCTTCCAGGTCTAGTATTCCATACTTTTACTCCTCTCCCTGTGGGGGTTACCAAAGGGTCTATATATACTGCTACTGGAGGTGCATGCACTGGCCATAATGATAAAACAAAACTCCCTGGTAAGATGCTCCTACCTTCTGGCCGTTCAGGATACACTACTGTGACCTTTGGTGGCCACTCTGCTGTTATTCCAGGAATACACAGGAGGCCAGCTTCCAGGCCTTGTCCCCAAGGTGCCAGGAGAGCCAGCCATCGTTGGTCCATGTGTCAAAAGGTCCAAAGCCACATCCACTCAATAGAGTCTCCAGGATTCAGTGCAGTTGGTGCTGGCAGAAAGATGTTATTCTGTTGGCTGAACCTCGGCTTCAGTGATTCTTCCTTGTTTTGCTATTGCAGTTGTATAGAGGAGGCAGCCATATGTGTTAACATGTCTACGGGGCTTAGGGCTCCCTTTCGTGGTCTCTCCTTCAAATGTCGTAGCACGGTCCATAAGCGGACTGACCATCCCCGCAGACTATTGGTATCTGACTTTAGTCTGGATTTTAACAAGCCATTGTGCCTCTCTATCATGCCTGCTGCAGTAGGATTGTATGGCACATGAAACTTCCACTTGATTTCCAGCTGTTGCACCCATTCTTGCAGTGTATGTCCAGTAAAATGACCTGTGGTCGGCCATAGGCAGCAAAGAGACACTCCAGGCCTCTTTTGGTCATCTGCTGGTCTGCACAACGGGTAGGAAAAGCAACCAGAAGTCCAGTAGCTGTGTCCACACAGGTCATTGCATACCGATATCCTTCTGACACAGGTAGAGGCCCAATATAGTCTATCTGCCACCTGATGAGGGGTATAGGCCCCTTAGCTATTGTCCCATGTTGCTGTGGAACTCGGTGTAAGTCCCTTTTGGGGCACATGACACACTCCTGCAGGGCTCTACTAACTTCTTCGAAGGTCAAAGGCAAGCCCCACTGACAGGGTACAGCCCACATTGTCTTTTGCCCTGCATGCAGCAAACGCTGATGTAGCCATTGGGCTACATCAGAGGCAGGCTTGCCTTCTAATCAACATATCTGGGCCAATTTATCTGCTTCATCATTTCCTAGTGATGCCAGTGGCAAATGACCTGTCACATGGTATACTGTAATCATTTCAGTCTGACCACAGGCCCATAAGTCTTACCACAATTCTTGCTCCCAGAGGGGTTGGTGACCAACCAGCCAGTTGGCATGGTACCAGTTTGGTAGCCACAGGGTCAAGCCCCAATAGACAGCCCAGCTGCCAGTGCAGACAACTATAGGGGAGGGCTCCTGGCTGATCACAAGCCACACGGCCTGCAACTCTGCCCATTGGCTGCTCTTCCCCTCACTATCTTCCATCCATATTGTCTCAGTCTTAGGATGGAAAGCTATGGCCCTCCATTTTGGGGGCTGCCCACGGCTAGAGCCATCTATGTACCATGCATCTTCGGGTATAGGGGCTCTTCCTTCCCGATAGGGACTCTCTGCAACTAATGGTTCAAAAGGAAGTTCTTCCTGCTTTTCACTAGTATATGTCACTGGCCCCAACACGCGTTGGAGTTCTTCACTCAAGGGGCTACTAAAAAGGGCACTATGCTGCTGTAGGTAAGTACCCCACTTGGCTAGTGTGGGTGTTTGTGCCATGCCACTCCTTGGCTTTTGGGTCCAGTCTCGTACCCACCCCAAAATGGGATAGGTGGTTATTACCTTTATCAGGGCCATTCCAGTGATGGGTTCTGTAGCCAGCAAGGCGTGATACATGGCAGCCAGTTGTTCTTCTATCAAAGTGTATCGTACCTCTGCCCCTTTCCAGAGTTGTGACCAGAATCCCACGGGTTGGTGAGTTTGTTCAAACCACTGCCAGAGACCCGAGCCATAACCATCTTCAGTGACATGAACGTCCAGCTCACAGGGCCTTGATGGGTCTATCACACTCAAAGCCTGCACGGCCTTGACTGCACGTTTTGCTGTAGTAAAGGCAGATGCACATGTCTCATCCCAGTCCCACCTGATGCCCTTTCGTACCAACTGGTATAAGGGCTTCAGAATTTGTGCCAAGTGTGGGATAAACACTCTCCAGTAGCCTAGAAGACCCAGAAACTCCTGTAACAATGCTACAGTTGTGGGGGTAGGAAAGGCCTGGAGTTTATCTATAACTGCTTCTGGTATCACTTTGGTCTTACCCGACCAGACGACCCCAAGAATCTGACAGACAAACCAGGTCCCTGAACCTTGGTACTGTTCACAGCCCATCCTTTCTCCTGTAAATGTTGCAGCAGTCTAGGTGCTGCACCCTCTATATCTGAAAGAGAATCGGACGTGAGCATGACATCATCAATATAATGGCACAGCCACACCATTGGTGGTTTCTCCCATGTAGCCAAGTCCTGGGCTACAAGTCCATGACAGATGGTGGGGCTGTGGAGGTATCCCTGTGGGAGGATGGTGAAACTCCATTGCTGTCCTTCCCACGTGAAGGCAAACTGTTCCTGACTTTCCTGCTCAATGTCAATGGAAAAGAAGGCATTAGCAAGATCTACCACATAATGATATGTTCCTAGTTCATGGCTGAGGGTATCCATCAGGTCTACAATAGAGGGGACAGCAGCATGCATAGGGGGTATGACCTTATTCAGTTCTCTGTAATCCACAGTCATATGCCAGGAGCCATCTGGTTTTTTTACTGGCTACACTGGGGAATTGAACGGACTATGGGTGGGCTTTATAATACCCACCTTTTCCAGCTCCTGGAGAGTTTCTCCAATTTCCTTATGCCCTCCAGGCAGTTTGTACTGTTTGGTATTAGTCACCGGCCGAGGCACAGGCAAAGCTATGGGCGGGTGCCTAGCATGTCCCCTCAGAACTGCCTTCACCACACATACTCTCAGTGTGAACTCACCTGCAGTAGTCTGCAACCATAGACCCTGCAGATATCAATCCCCAAAATATACTCAGGGATAGGAGATATATTCACAGTATACTCTTTTGGGGGTAGATGCCCTACTCCCAAAGGGATTTGGGCTCTTTTTACTCTGATAGACTTCCCCCCATATCCATCTATAATAGTGGGGGTCCCAGGAAACTGCTCAGGGTTACCATGATCAGTGAACATTCAGCCCCAGTGTCCACCAGAGCCAGGACACATTGTATGTTCACTGGGGACCAGTGGATAGCTATTTCAACATGTGGTCTCCGGTCCTCCCCTTGGTCCCTCAGGGCAGATACCTTGACCTTCCCCTCAGTCAAACTGTGTTCCGCAATCATCTCCCTGTGTGGGCTCAGGTGAGATTGACTTGCTTTCCGGCAGGAAGTCTTGCAAACACACAGGCCAGACTCGTGGCTCTGTCTCTGATCTCTGCCTCTTTGGTCTTAATGGCTGGAACTGCTGCTCTGGTTTTAGCTGTTTCATAGCTCTAGTACGATCCTATTTGACTTCCCATCTAATTTCTTTCCATCTGCTCCTGCCCATATTAAATCAACCCACATCTGGGTCCTCATAACCTTCATGGAGCCCTGTAAATTCTTCTTGTGAGCAACGGGTCTTACTTCTTTTCGAATTCTCGTGGCTTCAGCCTCTCCTAAGTCTGCTACTGTACGTGTCACCTTGCTTATGGGATGCCCTAAGTGAGGGGAAAGAATGGCCACCAGAGACCCGATGTAGGAGCCGTTTGAAGTACAATATTCCTCATCCCAGTAGTGAAAATCTCTTCATCTGGGCCATAATTCTCTGGACTATAGATGACATTTCTTATGCCTAGCTCTCATAGCACCTGTTGGAGTTCAGCATATGTCTGCCATCTAACAGGAGAGGATGGTAGATCACCCAGATTGGGCCACACAGCATGAAGTGCAGCCATGAGCCAATCGAGGAGGGTGTGACTCCCTGGGGTCTGATGTGCATTTTGTAATCGCTGCCTCAAGGCAGGCTGCACTGTCAGGGAAGACAGCTTTCCTATCTCTGACGCAGACAGAACAATTCCATCCACCCTTAAGACCCACAGATGGAGGAGCCAAGCTGATAGTGACTCCGAGGGCTTCTGCCTAAACCGGGAGCCCAAATCCACCAGCTCAGCCTGAGTATAGGGGCGGACCATACAATGCTCCATGACCTGGAGAGGGGGTTGCTCCTCTCCTTGGGGAACGTTCAGCTGCTGGGTCTTTATTTTCTTTACAACCACGGGACATGCTTTCAATACAGAAGGCACCAGTGCCTCTGGCATCACCCTTTCATCTTTCTCCAGCTCCTCCATTACTGGGGCTGATGGCACCTTTCTCTCCCCTCCCCTGAGTTCCTCCTCTGCTACAACCTTCACCTTTTCTGGTGTACCTCGCAGCCATGCTACTTCAGTCTTCGGAAGGTCTCTTACCTTCAGCTCAATGCTTCCCAGCTGACGTTCTCCAACCACCTCCGACTGTGGTTCCCTCAGGGGTTCGTCTTTTTCCTTGATGGCCTCTTCCTCCTTCAGAACACCTGGCAGCACTGCCATCTCATTTCCAATGGCTCCTTGCTGCCAGTACTCTTGTATCGATGCCATCTCTTTCTTCAGGGAATCCATGAAAGTGTGCAGCTCAGGTTCTCGTGCCACCATTTCTTGGGTCTCCTCTGTAGACTTTTTAATACTGTGAGAAGCAGTCAAGCCACAGTCCCCACTGCCTCACGGGCACTCTGCTTCTCAAAGGATCTACTTACTATACGAAGGGCCAGCTCTACAGCCTCAGGTGTCACCTCCACTTGCCTCCAGCCCTGGGGTGGGGCCCAGTCCTCTAGAAGGCAAGCCACCTCAGACCACATACCCATTGGGGGACAATCCACTGTCTCCCCATTCACAGGGGCAACTGGCTGAAGCACGCCTCCCATAAGGGCAGCCTGTCTTTTTCCTTGGTCAACCATGAACCCTGCTGACTTCGCCAATTGTCTTGCAAATGAGTTTCAGCTCCAGGCAAGTTCGCTATAGATTCACTGTGACCAAAGAAATTTACAGCAAAGGGTTCTTGGGGTGAAAAGGTTATACCCAACTTTATTTTGAGATGGCAAGTCAGTCTCTTGGTGCTGCCACCACTCCAGCCTTCGCTATGCTCTCCTACAGCCTTCCAGCCCCACCACCCAGTCTTGGCAGAGCCCTGGGCGGAACTCCTTACATTAACACAATAATGTCTTATTGCCTAAAGCTTTGGAAGCGGTAGCATAGCAACAGGCCAGTTACATTTAAGTTCAGTGAGGATCCTGGCCCTAAGAACCCCACTCTATCCACAATAAGCTCTCAACAAAGTTTAAAAATTTTAAGAAGTGTATAAGCCCCTTAAAGATGTTTTAACTATCTAATGAAATAACTTATCATTTCAGTTCCATAAGACATCTTTTAAGGTGTCTCCAATGTGTCCACACTGTGCTTTCCAGACATAACAGTGAAAAAGATATCCCCCATCCTCAAAAGGAGTACAGTCATTGTGACCTATGGCCATTACAATCACCACATAAGCAAAGATTTTTAAGAAGCATCATATTCAATAACAAAACCACATTTTAAGCAGAGAAGTAGTACTAGGGAGGACATCGATAAGTCTATTTGGGACAACCAGGAAAGCCTCCTTACAGTAAAAGAAACCTAAATTGTGATTTCTAGACATATCAGTCAAGAAATAACATGTCTGTGTGTGGTGGTGCAGGAGTCGGAGGACAAGGAACAAGGCTCACCGGGGTTAGATTTTGCTGGAGCAGAGATGAGGCTAAGAAGATAGAAAGGGCTGGGGCTGTTAAGAGCCTAACACCATCATAAGGCATTTTGGCTTTATTCTGCAAGCAGTGTGAAAGATTTTAAGCAGGAAACTGGAATAGTCAAAGTTTCCTTTTGTAAAAACTCACTCTGGCAGCCATATGGAAAGCCAATACCAAAAACAAGGAGATCATTTACAAAGTCACTGTAACAGTTCAGATGAGAGGTAATGAGAAGACATGGTCTTCATTTACGGATGTGAGCTGACAGAGCCTTTTTCCTCTGGAACATTGCCAGTTGTCATAAAAGGGGGAAGGGAATAAAATTAATAGGTTTTAAAAGACTTAGTAACATGTAGGTGGAGACAACCAGAAATATGAGGTCTGGAGTTCAGTAGAGAGTTTAGGGCTAAAGATTTTTTTTTATTAAGGTATCATTGATATACAATCTTATGAAGGTTTCACATGAGAAACATTGTGGTTACTACATTCATTCATATTATCAAGTCCCCCCGACACCCCAATGCAGTCACTGTCCATCAGCGTAGTAAGATGCCAGAGTCACTACTTGTCTTCCATGTACTACACTGTCTTCCCCTTGAGCTCCCCACACCATGTGTGCCAGACATAATACCCCTCAATCCCCTTCTCCCTCCATCCCCACCCACCGTTCCCCACCCCTCCCCTTTACTTACCACTAGTTCCTTCTTGGAGTCTGTGAGTCGGCTGCTGTTTTGTTCCTTCAGTTTTGCTTCATTGTTATACTCCACAAAAGAGGGAAATCATTTGGTACTGGTCTTTCTCTGCATGGTTTACTTCACTGAGCACAATACCCTCTAGATCTATCCATGTTGTTGCAAATGGGAGGATTTGCTTTCTTATGGCTGATTAGTATTCCATTGTGTATATATACCACATCTTCTTTATACATTCATCTACTAATGAACACTTAGGTTGCTTCTATATCTTGGCTATTGTAGATAGTGCTGAAATTAACATAGGTGTGCATATGTCTTTCTGAATCTGACATCTTGTTTCCTTTGCGTAAATTCCTAGGAGTGAAATTCCTGGGTCAAATGGTACTTCTATTTTTAGTTTTTTGAGGAACCTCCATACTGTTTTCCACAACTGTTGAACCAGTTTACCTTCCCACCAGCAGTGTAGGAGGGTTCCCCTTTCTCCACATCCTCGCCAGCATTTGTTGTTTCTTGTCTTTTCTATGTTGGCCATCCTAACTGGTGTGAGGTGATATCTCATTGTGGTTTTAATTTACATTTCTCTGATAATTAGCAATGTGGAGCATCTTTTCATGTGCCTGTTGGCCATCTCAATTTCTTCTTTGGAGAATTGTCTGTTCATATCCTCCAACAACTTTTTAATCAGGTTATTTGCTTTTTGGGTGTTGAGACGTATGAGTTCTTTATATATTTTGAATGTTAAATATGTCATTTACAAATATATTCTCCCATACTTTAGGATGCCTTTTTGTCCTACTTATGGTGTCCTTTCCCGTACAGAAGCTATTTAGTTTGATGTAGTCCCATTTGTTCATTTTTGGTTTTGTTTCCCTTGCCTAAGGAGATGTGTTCAGGAAAAAGTTGCTATTGCTTATATTCAGGAGAGTTTTGCCTAAGTTTTCTTCTAAGAGTTTTATGGTTTCATGACTTACATTCATGTCTTTGATCCATTTCGAGTTTACTTTTGTGTATGGGGTTAGACAATAATCCAGTTTCATTCTCTTACATTTAGCTGTCCAGTTTTGCCAACACCAGTTGTTGAAAAGGCTGTCATTTTCCCATCGTATATCAATTGCTCCTTTAGTTATATTAATTGACCATGTATGCTTGGTTTTATATCAAGCCTCTCTATTCTGTTCCATTGATCTGTGGGTCTGTTCTTGTGCCAGTACCAAATTGTCCTGATTACTGTGGCTTTGTAGTAGAGCTTGAAGTTGGGGAGCATAATTCCCCCAGCTTTATTCTTCCTTCTCAGTATTGCTTTGCCGATTGTGAATGGAATTGTTTTCCTGATTTCTCGTTCTGCTAGTTCATTGTTAGTGTATAGGAATGCAACAGATTTCTGTGTATTAGTTTTGTATCCCTCAGCTTTGCTCAATTCAGATATTAGATCTAATAGTTTTGGAGTTGATTCTTTAGGGTTTTTTATGTACAATATCATGTCATCTGCAAAGAGTGACAATTTGACTTCTTCCTTACCAATCTGGATTCCTTTTATTTCTTTGTGTTGTCTGATTGCCATGGCTAGGACCTCCAGTACTATGTTGAATAAAAGTGGGGAGAGTGGGTATCCTTGTCTTGTTCCTGATCTTAGAGGAAAGGCTTTCAGCTTTTCACTGTTAAGTATGATGTTGGCTGTGGATTTGTCATATACGGCCTTTATTATGTTGAGATACTTCCCTCTATACCCGTTGTGTTGAGAGTTTTATCATGAATGGATGTTGAATGTTGTCAAGTGCTTTTTCAGCATCTATGGAGATAATCAGGTTATTTTTGTCCTTTTTTTTATTGATGTGGTATATGATGTTGATGGATTTTTGAATATTGTACCATCCTTGCATCCCTGGAATAAATAGTACTTGATCACAATGGATGATCTTTTTGATGATGTTGAATTCAGTTTGCTAATATTTTGTTGAGTATTTTTGCATCTATATTCATCAGGGATATTGGTCTGTAATTTTCTTTTTCTGTGGTGTCTTTGCCTGGTTTGGGTATTAGAGTGATTCTGACTTCATAGAATGAGTATTCCCTCCTCTTCTAATTTTTGGAAAACTTTAAGGAGGATGGCTGTTAGGTCTTCTCTAAATGTTTGATAAAATTCAGTGGTGAAGCCATCTGGTACAGGAGTTTTGTTCTTAGGTAGTTTTTTGAATAACAATTCAATTTCCTTGCTGGTAATTGGTCTGTTCAGATTTTCTGTTACTTCCTGGGTCAGCCTTGGAAGGTTGTATTTTTCTAGAAAGTTGTCCATTTTTTCTAGGTTATACAGTTTGTTACCATATAATTTTTCATAGAATTCTCTCATAATTCTGTATTTCTGGGGTATCCATAGTATTTTTCCTTTCTCATTTCTGATTGTGTTTATGTGTGTAGACTCTCTTTTTTTCTTGATAAGTCTGGCTAGGCGTTTATCTATTTTTTTTTATTTTCTCAAAGAACAAGCTCCTGCTTTCATTGATTCTTTCTACTGTTTTATTCTTCTTGATGTTATTCATTTCTGCTCTGATGCTTATTATGTCCATCCTTCTACTGACTTTGGCCTCATTTATTCTTCGTTTTCTAGTTTCATTAATTGTGAGCTTAGACTGTTCATATGGGTTTGTTCTTCTTTCCTGAGGTAAGCCTGTATTGCAGCATACTTCCCTCTTACCATGGCCTTCACTGCATCCCACAGATCCTGCGATATTGAATTACTGTTTACACTTGTCTCCATATGTTGCTTGATCTCTGATTTTATTTGGTCATTGATCCATTGATTATTTAAGAGCATGTTGTGAAGCCTCCATGTGTTTGTGGGCATTTCTGTTTTCTTTGCATAATTTATTTCTAGTTTCATATCTTTGTGGTCTGAGAAGCTGATTGGTACAATTTTAATCCTTCTGAATTTACTGAGGCTCTTTTTGTGGCCTAGTATATGACTTATTCTTGAAAATGTTCCATGTGCACTTGCAAAGAATCTGTATCCTGCTGCTTTTGGGTAGAGTGTTCTATAGATGTCTGTTAGGTTCATCTGTTCTAATGTGTTGTTCAGTGCCTCTGTCTCCTTACTTATTTTCTGTCTGGTTGATCTGTCCTTTAGAGTGAGTAGTGTGTTCAAGTCTCCTAAAATGAATACATTGCATTCTATTCCCTCTTTAATTCTGTTAGTACTTGTTTCACATATGTTGTTGCTCCTATGTTGGGTGCATAGATATTTATAATGGTTATATCCTCTTGTTGGACTGACCCCTTTATCATTATGTAATGTCCTTCTTTGTCTCTTGTGACTTCCTTTATTTTGAAGTCTATTTTGTCTGATACAAGTACTGCTACTCCTGCTTTTTTCTCCTGTTAGTTGCATGAAATATCTTTTTCCATCCCTTCACTTTTAGTCTGTGTATGTCTTTGGGTTTCAAGTGAGTCTCTTGTAGGCAACATATAGATGGATCTTGTTTTTTTATCCATTCAGTGACTCTGTGTCTTTTTATTGGTGCATTCAGACCATTTACATTTAGGATGATTATTGATAGATAAGTACTTATTGCCATTGCAGGCTTTAGATTCATAGTTACCAAAGGTGCAAGGGTAGCTTCTTTACTATCTAACAGTCTAACTTAACTCACTTAGTATGCTATTTCAAACACAATCTAAAGGTTCTTTTTTTTTCCTCCTTTTTCTTTCTCCTCCATTCTTTATATATTAGGTATCATATTCTGTACTCTTTGTGTATCCCTTGACTGATTTTTGGGGTAGTTGATTTAATTTTGCATTTGCTTAGTAATTAGTTGGTCTACTTCCTTTACCGCAGTTTTATTTCTGCTGGTGACAGCTATTTGGCCCCAGGAACACTTCCACCTATAGCAGTCCCCCTAAATATACTGTAAAAAGTGGTTGGTGGGATGCAAATTCTCTCAGATTTTGCTTATCTGGAAATTGTTTAACTCCTCCTTCAAATTTAAATGATAATCTTGCTGGATTGAATGTTCTTGGTTAGAGGACCTTCTGTTTCATTGCATTAAATATATTATGCCACTCCCTTCTGGACTGTAAGGTTTCAGCTGAGAAGTCTGATGATAGCCTGATGGGCTTGCCTTTGTATGTGATCTTTTTTCTCTCTCAGGCTGCTTTTAATATTCTGTCCTTATCCTTGATCTTTGCCATTTTAATTATTATATGTCTTGGTGTTGTCTTCCTTGGGTCCCTTGTGTTGGAAGATCTGTGCATCTCCATGGCCTGAGAGACTATCTCCTTTCCCAGATTTGGGAAGTTTTCAGCAGTTACCTCCTCAAAGAGACTTTCTATCCTTTTTTCTGTCTCTTATTCTAGGACCCTATAATGTGAATATTGTTCCATTTGGATTGGTCACACGATTCTCAATATTCTTTCATTCCTAGAGATCCTTTTTTCTCTCTGTGCCTCAGCTTCTTTGTATTCCTGTTCTATAATATCTTTTTCATTTACTGCCTCTACTTCCTCTAATCTGCTTTTAAATTCCTCCATTGTATGTTTCATTTCAGATATTGTATTTTTCCAAGTTTCTATCTCTTTCTTGAATTTCTCCCTGAAGTCTTGAGTATTTTGCTATCACTCCATGAGCATGTTTATGATTTTTTTTTTGAAATCATTTTCTGGAAGATTGGTTAGTTCAGTGTCACTTGGTCCTCTTTCTGGTGTTTGTGGGATTTGGGTTTGTACCAGGTTCTTTAGACATTTCTTATTTGTAATAACTTGGTGTAGATGGCACCCTCTAGTGACCAGAAACTCTTCTCTCTGGAGCTGCTCAGTCCCTGGGGCAATGGTGGGCATCGCAGGTGAGTGTCACTGGTCCCTGCCAGGAGAAAAGAGTTCTTTCCTGCTTCCCGGCTGCAGTGCCTGCCTCCACTGACAGGACCAATGGGCTGAACACAGGGAGGAGTCTCTATGCTGTGCCCTTGTAGCTGCCATAGATGGGGATGCCCTCTGGCTGTCCTGGAGCAATGTCAGGTGCAGCAGGTTTGTGAGTCAGAGCCAGCTGGGAGGAAGGAGCGCCAGGCTGTGTATCATGGTGGGGGACCTTGTAGCTGTGCTGCCAGCCTGGGGGGGTGGAGCGCCTGAAGCTCCTGACAGTTCCCAAACTGTTGGACTGAGTGTGCCAGGACAATTTTGTCCACTTGTCCTTTCAACTGAGCAGCAAGCTCTGTGCAATCCTTGCCTCATTAGCAGCCCTCTCGCTGTTGGGAAGTGTCTCAGAGTGCCTGCCTGTGTTTTGTGCCAGAGCAGCCTGTTTTGGGTATCTGTTCTCCAAAAGCAGCTGGAATCTCAGTCTCTCCGAGTATTTTGCCTGTCTTAGCGTTCCAACCCCACTTATCTCCAAAGCACTATGTAATGTAGGTTCGGACCCCAGAGCAGATCTACAGGGCTGAGTGTTCTGCATTCCTATGCCTTCACCCTTTCCCTGCTCCATTTCTCTTCCTCCCACCTGTGAACTGGGGTGGGGGAACGGCTTGAGTCCTGCTGGATTGCAGCTTTGATACTCTACCCTTTTCCACATAGTCTTCTCTTTTCCCAGATGTAGGCAGTCTGTTGCAGCCTTCTTTCCTGTTACTCTTTCAGGATTAGTTGTATTTGCTATATTTTCATATTATATGTGGTTTGGGGACGAGGTTTCTGTCTCACCTCTAACATTGCCATCTTTAAGCCAGTCTCTAGGGCTAAAGATTAAATTTTGGGAGTCATAAGCAAAGAAGTGGTAATTAAAACTGTAGGAAATGATTTGTTTTACAGAGCTCTGGTTAGCAAAATTTGATTGTAAAGTTAGAGGGTATGCAAAAAAAAAAAAAAAGAAAGGAATGGTGAAGGTAGGAGAAGGTGCATTTGTAGAGCAGGTTTGGTGGAAACATGGGATGAAAGAATTCCAACAAGCAAGGAAAGGTCCAAGGCATCAAGTGCCATCAAGGGGTCAAAGAAGATAAGGACATGAGTTCAAGAAGTCTGCAATTAAGGGGTTATAAGTGGCTTTAAAACACCATCTTGAGTGTATAGACGTGAGTGGTTTTTTTTTACAATAAGTTGGGCTGTAGAGATGAAAAAATAAAAAACAGTAAATTGAGGCTAACCTTTTGAGAGAAAAAAATAGAAGAGGAATGTTGAGTCAATACATGGTTTTATTTTTAGAGTACAAGAGACTGGAGAATGTGTATAAATGAAGAGAAGAGTATGCAGGAAAAGCCTCTAGAGAGAGGAGACTGGTTGATGGCTAATGGGCTGCTAGGGGGAAGGGAAAAATGAGATCAACAGCCCTGGTAAGGATTTGCATGCATTTGGAGAGTGTGCATCAGTGATTATAGTAATCCAGGTCTGGGAATATTTGAGAAACAGTTTAATCAAGGTGACTAGATCTGGTGTAGAGAAGGAGGGTGTTATGTGATGATAAGACATGTATCTGAGAAAACATCAGTTGTTTTAAAATTGTAAAAAAAATGCATTACTAAGAGAAAAAATGGAGATCAAATTAATAAAAATATGGTAAGATTTATACTTGATCAAGTATAGGTAAACTGAAAAATAGAATATGGATTATTAAGGCTAGAAGATCTTAAATCCATTTATATGTTTATTCCATTTATGCCACCTATTTATACAGATGCTGAAGCTCGTTTCCAGTGTGCCAAGGCTAATGTAACTTATTTATGTTACATTTTAAATTTATTTTAGAATTCTATATGAGTCCCACAGTGCACTTAAAATACATGTTTTTACTGATATATAATTGACATGTATTAGTTTCAGGTGTACAACATAATGATTTGATATATATGTATACTGGGAAATAATCATTAAAATAAGTCTAGTTAATATCCATCACCACACATATTTACAATTTTTCTTTTCTTATGATGAGAGCTTTTAAGATCTACTTTATTAGCAATTTTTGAATAACCAATACATCATTATTAACTACAGTCACTAGGTGGACATTATATCCCAGGTCTTATTCATTCTATGGCTTGAAGTTTGGCCACCTTCACTCATTTCACCCCCACCCACCTGGACCTTGGCAACCACCAATTTGTTCTCTGTATCTGCGAGTTTGGTGTTTTGTTTTGTTTAAGATTGTGCATATAAGTGAGATCATACAGTATTCTTCTCTGACTTATTTTATTTGACATACTACCCTCAAGGTCCATCCATGTTGTTGCAAATGGCAGTATTTCTTTTTTATTGCTTAATAATATTTCACTGTTTGTATACCACAGTTTCTTTATCCATTCATCCATAGATGGACACTTAGATTGCCTCTGTATCTTGACTCTTAAAAATAATGCTTCAATGAACATGGGGGTGCAGATATCTTGTAAAGTTAGTGTTTTCATTTCCTTTGGATAAATATCCAGAAGTAGAATTGCTGGATGATATGGTAATTCTATTTTTAATTTTTTGCAGAACCTTCATATTACATACTGCTTTCTGTACCAGTTTACATTCCCACCAATGGTGCCCAAGGGTTCTCTTTTCTCCACATCCTTTTCAAACTTTTATTTCTTGTCTTTTTTATAGTAGCCATTCTAACCAGTGTAAGGTGATATTTCATTGTGATTTGGATTTGTATTTCCTTGATGGGTAGTGATATCGAGCACCTTTTCATGTACCTGTTGGCCATCTGTATGTCTTTTTTAGAAAGTGTCTATTCAGATCCTGAGCCCATTTTTAATCGAATTATTTGGGGTTTTTTTGCTATTGTGTTGTATAAGTTCTTTATACATTTTGGACCCTTATCATATATATGATTTGCAAATATTCTCTCCCTTTCAATGGGCTGCCTTTTTATTTTGTTGATGGCCTCCTTTGCTGTGAAGAAGCTTTTTAGTTTGATGTAGTCCCACTTGTTTATTTTTTGCTTTTGTTTCCTTTGCTCTTGATATCATACCCAAAAAATTACACCAAGAACAATGCCAAGTAGCTTACGAATGTTTTCTTCTAGGAGTTTTATGGTTTAATGTCTTGTGTTCAAGTCTTTAATCCATTTTTAGTTGGTTTTTTGTGTGTCATGTAAGAGAGTGGTTAGTGATCAAGTTTTGTTCTTTTGCATGTGGCTGTCCAGTTTTCCCAACATCATTTGTTAAAGAGACTGTCCTCTTCCCTTTGTATATCCTTGGCTCCTTTGTCATAAATTAACTGACCATATATGCATGGGTTTGTTTCTGGGCTTTCTATTTTGTTTCTTTGATCTATGTGTCTTTGTTTATATAAATACTGTTTGAATGACTATAGCTTTGTAATACTTTGAAATCAGGAAACATGATGCCTCCAGCTTTGTTCTTTCTCAAGATTGCATTGGTTCTTCAGGGTCTTTTGTGGTTCCATACAAGTTTTAGGGCTATGTGTTGTATTTCTCTAGAAAATGCCAGTGGAATTTTGATAGGAATCACATTAAATCTGTAGATTGTTTCAGGGAGTATGGACATTTGAACAATATTAATTCTTCCAATCCATGAGCTCAGAATTTCTTTCCATTTATTTGTGTCTTCTTCAATTTCTTTCAGCAATGTTTTATAGTTTTCAGTGTACAGGTTTTTCACTTCCTTGGTTGAATTTATTTCTAGGTATTTTATTCTTTTTGATGCCACTATAAGTGGAATCATTTTCTTGATTTCTCTTTCTGATTGTTATTAGTGTATAGAATTCCAACTGATATTTGTATATTCATTTTGTATTCTACAACTTACTGAATTCATTTATTAGTTCTAAGAGTTTTTTTGTTGGTATCTACAGGGTTTTCTATGTATAATATGATATTATCTGCAAATAGAGACAATTTTTCTTCTTCCTTTCTGACTTGGATGCTTTTTAATTTATTTTTCTTGTCTAATTACTCTGGTATGACTTCCAATTCTGTATTGAATAAAAGTAGCAAGAGTGGGCATCCTTGTCTTGTTTCTGATCTTAGAGGAAAAGTTTTCAGTTATACCAGTGAGTATAATATTAGATGTAGGCTTCTCATATACGATCTTTATTATGTTGCAATGCCATTTTCTTTATACCCACTTGTTGAGAGTTTTTTAATCATAAATGAATGTTGAACTTTGTCAAATGCTTTTTCTGCATGTATGGAGATAATCATATGAATTTTATCTTTCATTTTGTTAATGTGGTATATCACATTGATTGACTGATGGATGTTGAACCATCCTGCATCCCTGGAATAAATTCCATGTGATCATTGTGTATGATCCTTTCAATGTATTGTTGAATTCAGTTTGCTAATATTCAGTTGAAGATTTTTGTTTTGATGTTTATCAGGGATATTGACCAGTAATTTTCTTTTCTTATAGTATCCTTGTCTTGTTTTGGTATCTGGGTAATGATGGCCTTATAAAATGAACTTGAAAGTGTTCCCTCCTCTTCTATTTTTTTGAAGAGTTTAACAAGGCTTAGTATTAATTCTTCTTTGAATGTTTGGTAGAAGTCACCAATGACGCTATGTGGTCCTGGACTTTTGTTTGCTGGGATGCTTTTTTTTTTGTCCTTATAAATCCTCAAATTTTATTAGTGGTAAAGGAGTCAATTATAATTTTTTTATTGTTTACTGTCATTATTGTTTGCTTTTTTTTATTAAAAGTATCATTGATATACAATCTTATGTTGGTTTCAAATACACAACACAGTGGTTCAACAGTTACCCATATTATCAAATCCTCATCTCCTCCAGTGCGGTCGCTATCTTTCAACATACTAAGATGTTACAGAATCATTAACTGTATTCTCCATGCTGTATTACTGTCCCTGTGACCAACCTATATTGTGATTGTGAATTATTGTGCCCCTTAGTCCCCTTTCCCCTTTTCCCCCAACCTCTGCTCAATCTCTCCCTGTTGGTAACCACTAGTCCCTTCTTGGTGTCTATCAGTCTACTGCTATTTTATTCCTTCTTTTTGCTTTGTTTTTATATTCCACAAATAAGTGAAATCATTTGGTATTTGTCTTTCTCTGCCTGGCTTATTTCACTGAGCATAATACCATCTAGCTCCATCCATGTTGTTGCAAATGGGAAGATTTGTTTTCTTCTTATGGCTGAATAATATTCCACTGTGTATATGTACCACATCTTCTTTATCTACTGATGGACACTTAGGTTGCTTCCATATCTTGGCTATTGCAAATAGTGCAGCAGTAAACATAGGGATGCATATGTCTTTTGGAATCAGAGATCTTGTTTTCTTTGGGTAAATTCCTAGGAGTGGAATTAGTGGGTCAAATGGTTTTCTGTTTTAGTTTTTTGAGGACCCTCCATTTGCTTTCCACAATGGTTGCACCAATTTACATTCCCACAAACAGTGTAGGAGGGTTTCCATTTCTCCGCAACCTTGCCAGCATTTTTGTCCTTTGTTAATTCTTGTCTTTTGGATACTGGCCATCCTAACTGGTGTAAGGTGATATCTCATTGTGGTTTTAATTTGCATTTCCCTGATGATTAGCAACGTGGAGCATCTTTTCATGTGCCTGTTGGTCATCTGTATTTCTTCTTTGGAGAATTGTATATTCAGGTCCTCTGCCCATTGTTTAATCAGGATATTTGTTTTTTGGGTGTTGAGGTGTTTGAGTTCTTTATATATTTTGGGTGCTAACCCCTTATAAGATGAGTCATTTATGAATATATCATCCCATACTGTCAGGTGCCTCCTGGGAGGCTTTTAGTTACTGATTTAATCTCCTTACTACTAATTTGCCTATTCATATTTTCTATTTCTTCCTGATTCATTCTTGGTAGATTTATGTTTTTAGGAATTTATCCATTTCTAAAATATGTGCTTTATATAACATGTTGATTTGCTTTTCGTAACATAACAATGAGGTAGAACAATCTACAGAATCTTTTAGGATTAAAAATATAAAAATCTTGACTCATTCAACAAGTATTTATTGAACATTTACTATGTGCCAGGCACTGTGCTAGAAGCTTAGAATGTGTTAGTAAACAGCACAGACAAAACCCCCTACTTTCATGGAGTTTATATTCTAACAGACATTCAAATCACCAACCTTTATAATTTACTAAAGGAAATTATTGTAAGTTCACCTTACACATGGTGCATGTGTTCCTAACATGCTTTTTGTGTTTTTACTTTTTTATTTTTGCATGACTATACAATGAGAGAAAAGAAGCATAACCTGGGGAAGGGATGCTAGGTGATGATTCCTGTGAAAGAAGAATGAAAAATAGCAAGACCACATAAAATCAAGGGATATATGCCTCCCTATTACCCAGAAAATAATAGCCAATGGAAAGAGAACTCAAAGCTTGAACTAGGTCCCAATTTTTAATGAGACCTGATGTTGCCCTGCTCTTTTTGATGGACAGAATGACCTCAACTAGGAGATGACTTATTCTCTGCTTAGAGACCGAGGTGAGACACAGAAGTGTGAAGGACTGAGGGAAATATAATGACTCACATCTGCTATTGACACCATGTGACTCCTGAGTAATACCAGTTTGGCTTGTACAAAATAGAGCCAGTCTCAGTTTGTATATAGCCCCTTTTGTCCATGGCTTCTTGGATATTATTTAAGGAAAACTGTAATATATGCCTAATTAGCTAGGCATATTTTTAAATCCCTTTTAAAAAGATTGTACATACAAAATGTTCTCCTTTCTAGGAAAATTATATCTTTGTGTCTGAATGGCAACAGACAAATTCATTAACATTTTTGGTATCTTATTTATATTATGTAATTATATTTTCATGCAGAAAAGTTGTGAAAAATGCAATACAAAACCCTAAACATAATATATATGACAGATCTTTTTGTAGTGATGGAAATATTCTGAAATTGGATTGCAATGATGGTTGCACAACTCTGTAGTTTACTAAATGTCATGCACAGTTAAATGTATAGTTAAAATGGGTGAATTTTATGGTATGCAAAGTATAGCTCAATATAAAAACCAAATATGACCTTAAAGGATTGACTGCTAACCATTTTCAGTCTGGGCTTGAAGAACTAATCACTGCAATAAGAACTGAGCCTATTTTAAATGTTTGTGATTTGTGGATTTTTCAAAATCTGCATCATTAATGGAAAAAGTGATCATTATAATGTCTATTATAACTTTATAATTTGGTTTAAAGTATACATTTACACTGGTGTCTGGGCAGTTCTAGATAGTTTTACTGCATTGTAGCCTCCCCGAGGTTCCACGTGGATGTTGTGATTTGTGGTGATCAGGGCATGTTCTTTAAAAAAAGATGGCATTAGGTCTGCGGTAAGGATCTAGGCCTCCAAACGATTGAGCTGTGACAAGGTATCTGTCAGGTCTTTCAGTAAAGTCTCCACTGTTGCTGATCTGCCAAAACCAAGAACATCACCCTGAGGCCATTATAAAAGGAGCGTTTGCATCACCCTAACTTGAGATTGAACTAAAGTGCAAATAAGTATACTCAAGTGACTAGGAATTTTATTTTGTCATAGTAGGTACAGTATGAATTAGTAGATCAGTATGAATATGTTCCAAACTTGCTAGTAAGCTTAAAATAAAACTCATGTTTTCTCTACAATTATATTGGAACTTCTATGTTCTACATTTTATGCCAGTAAAATCTCATTTGACATTACTGATTTAATACAAGTCTAATTTCATTTTGAGGAACATATTCTTAGTGAAAGGTGGCATTTCTAAACTTCAGGCATTTGAAAATCTTCCCAGGTTTAAGATAAAGATAGCAGTTGTGGTAAAAACTGACTTAGAACTGAGCAGAGCTAGCCTGTGTTGTTTTAAACCAAGAAGGTGCCCACAGATGGCTCAGAGAGAGATTTAGCAAGTTTGTGCTAATCACACTTATACATGGGAATATCTCCACTGAAAACAGCAAGATTTCATTGTACCCCTCAAGTAACTTTCTTCCATGGTTAATAAGACAACAAAGTATAATATTTAATGATAAAAATAGTCCATGCTTTATATTGAAGTTACAGTTGGATATATATTATTTAAACCATAGTGAGAGTTCATAAGAGGTTGTTTCACTTAAAAGTATATTGAAAGTGTAAAATATTCAACTTCCAAAATAATTGAGGTTTAGCTTTGGAAAAATAAACTGTTATGAGTTCTTGTTGGTTTTACATGTAGACATTTCTAAATTACTGTGTCAGCCCCAAATAGGTTAATTTCTCATACTTAATAAAGTATATGAAATAAAAATACAATATATAAAAAATGTATCCATTTGATATGAAAGGAGATTGATATGTCCCATTATAAAACTGTATTTTACCATGTGTTATCACACCTGACACCTTATGTTAAATGTCCATTAGCTATACAATTTTAATATCCTATATTATTAAATATCAATGACCAAAATATAAGCACCAAGATTTAGTTTAAATTTTTTCTTTCAGAATATAACATTAAATAGATGATTCAGGAGAGAAAACTAGATTCAGTTAAATAGTGCCAGGCACAGTATTAAGCTTTGAGCGTTCAGTATAGAATAACACCAACATGTCTTAATTACAGGCTCTCCTAGTGCTTATACTCTAGTTGGGAAGCAGATAATGAATGAATAATGAAGGTGATAATTACAGATTTGCAATAGTGCTACAGACAGAAATAGATGACTGATTTAATACAAAGCAATTGGAGGAGGCCTTTTGCAAATAGCATGATCAGGGAGGGTCTCTGAAAAAAGTGACATTGAAGCTGAATCTTGGAGGAAAAATGACAGAGTATCCTTTCCTAAATGATCTATAGATCATTCCTTCTATAGTCAGATCACACAAAATAATAGCAGAAAATACCTGCCTGCTGCTGTTGGCTCATGCTATTAGTGGGAGACCAGACAGCTGGTGTGTGGGTTGTTCCAGAGAAGAAAGGGCATATTGAGTAGCATTTTCTGTATTTGTTTCTGAGCTTTATTATTTACTTAGAGAATTAGTTGAATTATAGAATGGAATTTATATTCCTTAGATATGTAAATGACTCCCAGTTTAATGGATAGCCAAATTTTAAATGAAAGTATTAAGTTTAAAAGGTGTGATACTAAAATATGTCAGCAGCAATACATGCATGATAATTTAAGTAAGGAAACAAAGATATGGTAGTATAAAACTGAGTAGAATTGACTTTTTATTATTATTGAATGAAATAATACAGGGATTTATAGAAGACTACTGGCTAAGAATGAACTATCAAATAAGACTTAAGTAAGTGAGACTTTGAACATCTTTAATGCTACTAGACATCCATTAGGCTCTCAGTGATTACTGATGAATTGAAAGAAGGAAAACAGACATTTCTATCCTTTACGGAATGTCTCTGAATTTGATCTATTATCCCATAATAGTCTTTGCCATGGTTACTACAATGAGACATTTCAGTTGTCATGATTTTGCAAGCACCTACTGGTTGCCTATGTCATAGCTGTTCCCTACCCCTACTCCCACCCCCATTCTTGCTAAAGAACCCCAGTTTTGTATGGATATCAAGAAGTCAGGTGCTTTTGAAAAGCCACGTCCTTCCTAAGCCACAAAGAGAGAATCATGATTGGTCTTGCCAGTGATTGGTTTGAACAATCATGTGATCCAATTCTGATCAGTGATATTTTAGAAGTCTGTGTTACGGTGATAGGGTGATTCTGGTAAAAGTCTTTCTTGTTGCCTAAAAAAAAACATGGGGATCTAGGTCTTCTGGGAAGATGGCGGTGTGAGCAGGGGGGCAGAAATCTCCTCCCAAAACTATATAAATCTATGAAAACACAGCAAATACAACTATTCCTAAAAGAGAAAACGGAGCACACAGGAAAGTGCACAGCGTGCAGCCACACCTGGGAGGACTCAGCACCCCGCGAGGCGGGTAAGATACAGAACCGCGACCTGGCGGCACCCGAACACTCACCCAGCCCAGCGCACCGGCGGGAGGAGAGGATTCGGAGCCAGAAGGGAGTGGAAGAGCAGGTCCGCGAAATAACCAGCCCCGGTGGTCTGCGCCGGAGCACCGGGAGCGCTGACACACATCACGCAGTGCATCAGACATTGGAGAGGCAGAAGGTGCAGGTTTTGAGCCAGGAAGGTACGGGGATTGTGCAGCCAGCGCCCAGGGACAAGAGAAAAGCGTGCGCCATTTGTAGCCGTCTCGGAGAGGCGGGGGGCCCAGCGAGGGAACACCATCGCCCCGGTGGGCTCAGCCCTGCTGGCAGGGCTGGAAGTCCTGGGGAACTTCGGTCCCCTTCGCTAGTGACAGAAAGAAGGGAGCAACCACGCTGGAACATAATACAGAAAACAATAGCGTCCCATTCATTCCTACCAAGAAAAACGGCGCGGCAGCAGCTGCGAATTAGTCGAGCAACAGCGACATCTACAGCACGCATAGAGAATCCATTCCAGAGCCCAGCTGACATAAGTGGCACCTGCCAGCGACCACTCCTGCCAGCACGACAAGACAGAGGAAATTGATACAGACAAAGCTCACCAAGATTCAGAGCCCCTCTGAGAAGGAATCTGAAGAGATGGAAATGCAGCACCTTCCTGAAAAAGAATTCAGAATAAAAGTCATAACCATGCTGATGGATCTACAGAGAAATATGCAAGGCTAAGGGAGGAAGTGAAGGAAGTCAGGAAAGGTAATGCAGAAATGAGACAAGCTATCGACGGGCTCAGCAGCAGACTGGACGAGATGCAAGACACTGTTAATGCAATAAAAATCAGAGAACAGGAACACAGAGCAGCTGAGGCAGAGAGAGATAAAAGGATCTCTAGGAATGAAAGAATATTAAGAGAACTGTGTGACCAATCCAAAAGGAACAATATTCGCATTATAGGAGTACCAGAGGAAGAAGAGAGAGAAAAGGGGATAGAAAGTACCTTTGAAGAAATAATTGCTGAAAACTTCCCCATGCTGGGGAAGGAAATAGTCTCACAGTCCATGGAAGCCCACAGATCTCCTAACACAAGGGACCCCAGGAAGACAACACCAAGACACATAATAATTAAAATGGCAAAGAACAAAGATAAGGACAGAGTATTAAAGGCAGCTAGAGAAAGAAAAAAGATCACCTTCAAAGGAAAACCCATCAGACTAACATCAGACTTCTCAACAGAAACCTTACAGGCCAGAAGAGAATGGCATGATATATTTAACGCAATGAAACAGAAGGGCCTCGAACCAAGAATACTGTATCCAGCACGATTATCATTTAAATATGACGGCGGGATTAAACAATTTCCAGACAAGCAAAAGCTGAGACAATTTGCCTCCCATAAACCACCTCTACAGGACATCTTAAAGGAACTGCTCTAGAGGGAAGCACCCCTAAGGCTAAAAAGCTGTCACCAGAGAAAATAAAATCATAGCAAAGAAAGCAGACCATCCAAATACTAACTAAAGGCAAAGAATAAAACACCTAGTATAAAAAGAATGGAGAAGGAAGAATAAGAAGGGAGAGAAATAAAGAAACATCAGACTGTGTTTACACTAACTTAACAAGAAAGTTAAGTTAGATTGTTAGATAGTAAAGAAGCAACCCTTGAACCTTTGGTAACCACGAATCTAAAGCCAGCAATGGCAATAAGTACATATCTTTCGATAATCACCCTAAACGTAAATGGACTGAATGCACCAATCAAAAGACACAGAGTAACAGAATGGAAACAAAAGCAAGACCCATCTATATGCTGCCTACAAGAAACTCACCTTAAACGCAAAGATATCCCCAGATTAAAAGTGAAGGGATGGAAAAAAGTATTTCATGCAAATAACAAGGAGAAAAAAGCAGGTGTTGCAGTACTTGTATCAGACAAAATAGACTTCAAAACGAAGAAAGTAGCAAGAGATAAAGAAGGACATTACATAATGATAAAGGGGTCAATCCAACAAGAAGATATAACCATTTTAAATATATATGCACCCAATACAGGGGCGCCAGCATTTGTGAAACAAATACTAACAGAATTAAAGGAGGAAATAGACAGCAATGCATTCATCTTAGGTGACGTCAACACACCACTCACTCCAAGGGACAGATCAACCAGACAGAAAATACATAAAGACACAGAGGCACTGAACAACACACTAGAACAGATGGAGCTAACAGACATCTTCAGAACTCTACACCCAAAAGCGACGGGATACACATTCTTCTCAAGTGCACATGGAACATTTTCCAGAATAGACCACATTCTAGGCCACAAAAAGAACCTCAGTAAAATCAAAAATATTGAAATTCTACGAACTAACTTCTCGGATCATAAAGGTATTAAACTAGAATTAAACTTTAGAAAGAAAACAAAAAGGCTCACAAATACATGGGGACTTAACAACATTCTCCTAATTAATCAATGGGTCAATGACCAAATCAAAACATAAATCAAAGATTATATGGAGACAAATGACAACAACAACACAAAGCCACAGCTTCTGTGGGACGCAGCAAAGACAGTTCTAAGAGGAAAGTATATTGCAATCCAGGCTTATCTAAAGAAAGAAGAATATTCCCAAATGAATAGTCTAAAGACACAATTACTGAAATTGGAAAAAGAAGAACAAATGAGACCCAAAGTCACCAGAAGGAGGGCCATAATAAAGATTAGAGAAGAAATAAATAAAATTGAGAAGAACAAAACAATAGAAAAAATCAACAAAACCAAGAGCTCGTTCTTTGAAAAAATAAACAAAATAGATATACCCCTAGCCAGACTCATTAAGAGAAAAAGAGAATCTACACACATAAACACAATTAGAAATGAGAAAGGAAAAATCATGACGGATCCCACAGAAATACAAAGAATTATAAGAGAATATTATGAGAATCTATATGCTAACAAGCTGGAAAACATAGAAGAAATGGACAACTTTTAGAAAAATACAACCTTCCAAGACTGACCAAGCAAGAAACAGAAAAACTAAACAGACCAATCACCAGTGACGAAATCGAATTGGTAATCAAAAAACTACCCAAGAACAAAACCCCTGGGCCTGATGGATTCACCTCTGAGTTCTACCAGACATATAGAGAAGAAATAACACCGATTCTCCTTAAAGTTTTCCAAAAAATAGAAGAGGAGGGAATACTTCCAAACTCATTCTATGAAGCCAGCATCACTCTAATACCAAAACCGGGCAAAGACCTCACCAAAAAAGAAAATTACAGACCAATATCCCTGATGAACGTAGATGCAAAAATACTCAACAAAATATTAGCAAACCGAATTCAAAAATACATCAAGAGGATCATACACCATGATCAAGTGGGATTCATCCCAGGGATGCAAGGATGGTACAACATTCGAAAATCCATCAACATCATCCACCACATCAACAAAAAGAAGAACAAAAACCACATGATCATCTCCATAGATGCTGAAAAAGCATTTGACAAAATTCAGCATCCATTCATGATTAAAACTCTCAGCAAAATGGGTATAGAGGGCAAGTACCTCAACATCATAAAGGCCATATATGACAACCCCACAGCTAACATCATACTTAAAAGCTTTTCATCTAAGATCGGGAACAAGACAGGGATGCCCACTCTCTCCACTGTTATTCAACATAGTACTGGAGGTCCTAGCCACGGCAATCAGACAAGACAAAGACATACAAGGCATCCAGATTGGTAAAGAAGAAGTCAAATTGTCACTATTTGCAGATGACATGATATTGTACATAAAAAACCCTAAAGACTCCACTCCAAAACTACTAGAACTAATACCTGAATTCAGCAAAGTTGCAGGATACAAAATTAACACACAGAAATCTGTTGCTTTCCTATACACTAATGATGAACTAACAGAAAGAGAAATCAGAAAAACAATTCCATTCACAATTGCATCAAAAGAATAAAATACCTAGGAATAAACCTAACGAAGGAAGTGAAAGACCTGTACTCTGAAAACTACAAGACACTCCTAAGAGAAATTAAAGAGGACACTAACAAATGGAAATGCATCCCATGCTCTTGGCTAGGAAGAATAAATATTGTCAAAATGGCTATACTACCCAAAGCAATATACAGATTCAACACAATCCCTATCAAACTACCAACAGCTTTCTTCAATGAACTCGAACAAATAATTCTAAAATTCATATGGCACCACAAAAGACCCCGAATAGCCAAAGCAATCCTGAGAAGGAGGAATAAAACAGGGGGTATTACACTCCCTGACTTCAAGCTCTACTACAAAGCCACAGTAATCAAGACTTTGGTATTGGCACAAAAACAGACCCACAGATCAGTGGAATAGAATAGAAAATCCAAACATCAACCCAAACACATACATTCAATTAATATTTGATAAGGGAGCCTTGGATATACATTAGGGAGACGACAGACTCTTCAGCAGCGGTGTTGGAAAAACTGGACAGCTACATGTAAGAGAATGAAATTGGACTACTGTCTAACCCCATACACAAAGGTAAACTCAAGGTGGATCAAAGACCTGAATGTAAGTCATGAAACTATAAAACTCTTAGAAAAAATATAGGCAAAAAGCTCTTTGGACATAAACATGAGTGACTTCTTCATGAACATATCTCCCCAGCAAGGGAAACAAAAGCAAAAATGAACAAGTGGGACTATATCAAGCTGAAAAGCTTCTGTACAGCAAAGGACACCATCAGTAGAACAAAAAGACATCCTACAGTATGGGAGAATATATTCATAAAAAACGTATCTGATAAAGGGTTGACATCCAAAATATATAAAGAACTCATGCACCTTAACAAACAGAAAGCAAATAATCCACTTAAGAAATGGGCAGAGGACATGAATAGACACTTCTCCAAAGAAGAAATTCAGATGGCCAACAGGCACATGAAAAGATGCTCCACATTACTAATCATCAGAGAAATGCAGATTAAAACCACAATGAGATATCACCTCACACCAGTGAGGATGGCCAACATCCAAAACACAAACAACAACAAATGTTGGCAAGGATGTGGAGAAAAGGGAACCCTCCTACACTGCTGGTGGGACTGCAAATTAGTTCAACCATTGTGGAAAGCAGTATGGAGGTTCTCAAAAAACTCAAAATAGAAATACCATTTGACCCAGGAATTCCACTCCTAGGAATTTACCCTAAGAATGCAGCAGCCCAGTTTGGAAAAGACAGATGCACCCCTATGTTTATTGCAGCACTATTTACAATAGCCAAGAAATGGAAGCAACCTAAGTGTCCATCAGTAGATGAATGGATAAAGAAGATGTGGTACATATACACAATGGAATATTATTCGGCCATAAGAAGAAAACAAATCCTACCATTTGCAACAACATGGATGGAGCTAGAGGGTATTATGCTCAGTGAAATAAGTCAAGCTGAAAAAGACAAGTACCAAATGATTTTACTCATATGTGGAGTATAAGAACTAAGGGGGAAAAAAAACTGAAGGAGCAAAACAGCAGGAGACTCACACAACCCAAGAATGGACTAATAGTTACCAAAGGGAAAGGGACTGGGGAGGATGGGTGGGAAGGGAGGGGCAAGGGGGAAAAAGGGACATTACGATTAGCAGATGTAATGTTCGGGGGGCACGGGGAGGGCTGTACAACCCAGAGAGGACGACAAGTAGTGACTCTATGGCATCTAACTACGCTGATGGACAGTGACTGCAATGGGGTTGGGTGGGGGGGAACCTGATGAAGGGGGTAGTTAATCACCATAATATTACTCATTTCATTGTAGATTAATGATATCAAAATAAACTAAAAAAAAACATGGGAGAAAATATGCTAGTCCTCCATGGTCTACCTCTCTATCTTGTATTTACTCTGAGTATCACTATTTGGGGCTTATGGGACCTTATATGAGAGATTCTGAAACTGTCAGGTTGGAAGGATGTGAAGATCCTGTAAACATTTTGACGCAGTTGAGATTATCAAGTAACCACCTGTGGAAATATCCAACATCTGAGTTTCTAATATGAGAGTATGAATTTCTTATTTCAACCTCTTTCTAGGTGAGTTTTAGTTATTTGCAGCTATATGTATCTTCATTCAGTGACTAGTTCTATTCTCAGGTAGTATTCAACAGATTAACTGAATATTATTCTTTTGTAATCCAAATATGCAGTTGATTTGGTGTGTCAATATAGATATGTCAGACTACTCTTCCAAGCAATTGTATGAGTTTTCACAATGCTGTGCCCCTCTCATAATGCAGTGTAGGTAAAAACAGTTATCACAATCTCATTGATCCTTAAATTTTTCAGTGCAGAGAAAGTGCTATTTAATAATTCTCTCTTTCAAAAGATTAAAATGAAATTTAACAAACAGAGTATTATCTAAGGCAACGGTTCTTCAGTCTATTGACCTTAAAAAAAACAAAAGAGCCAACTATTTTACAAGCAAAATGAATTTATTTGTGAATAGCAGATAATCGCAATTCAGGACAAGCAAAAAAAAAATGGAATGCTCTGCTTTGCATTCAGTCTAATGCAATATGTTGTCTTGATTAAAGTGCACTAATGCAATAGGTTGTCTTGATTAAAGTGCATGGAGATAATCCAATCTCACCCAGATATGTTTGGAAAAGAAAACATTTTGTGAACACCTAAGTGCATTCTAGAGATTCCCCAGAAATCCTGCACCCGTATGAACCACTGATCTGAGATGACATAACCAGGCTACACTGACAAGACTTTGAGAAGCCATGTTGTTTTGTTGTTCATCGTCAGGTAACCACAAGCAAATACTGGCAGATTGCAGTTGGAGCTAATCCTCTCTCTCCTCAGGAAAATTTCACTCTCCATAATCATAATAAATGTAGCTGGCTTGTTCTAGTAACCAACCAAATCTTTCTTATTTTACGAATTACTGAAAGCAAATCTGGGGCAAGACTGAAATGAGGCCACTTAACTCAGAATTAATTTTGAAATGCCATGTCTAGTAGTCGATCAGTAATCCATCATTCACCGTTCTCCAGTGGTTCTGGGATGTTCAGCCTGGGTGTAGAGCGGGATGCACTTTCCGACTGCCCCTTGTGGCCAGGTGACTTCTTCAACCAATGATACATGAGTAGAAGTGATATGTGTCATTTCTGAATGGAAGCTTTAAGAACCAAGGGGCATTTCCCTTAGTCTGGCTGGAGGAGAATCCATCAGCCTAAAAAC
>JAVSCE010006772.1:0-35202 GCA_032199065.1 Smutsia gigantea
TAGAAATAAATTTTAGAAAGAAATCAAAAAGGCTCACAAATACATGGAGACTTAACAACACTGTCCTAATTAATCAATGGGTTAACGACCAAATCAAAACAGAAATCAAAGAATATATGGAGACTAATGACAACAGCAACACAAAGCCACAACTTCTGTGTGACGCAGCAAAGGCAGTTCTAAGAGGAATGTATATTGCAATCCAGGCCTATTTAAAGAAGGAAGAACATTCCCAAATGAATAGTCTAAAGACACAATTATTGAAATTGGAAAAAGAACAACAAATGAGGCACAAAGTCACCAGAAAGAAGGACATAATAAAGATTAGAGAAGAAATAAATAAAATTGAGAAGAATAAAACAATAGAAAAAAACAATGAAACCAAGAGCTGGTTCTTTGAAAAAATAAACAAAATAGATAAACCCCTAGCCAGACTCATTAAGAGAAAAAGAGAATCTACACACGTAAACACAATCAGAAATGAGAAAGGAAAAATCACGACGGACCCCACAGAAATACAAAGAATCATAAGAGAATATTATGAGAATCTATATGCTAACAAGCTGGAAAACATAGAAGAAATGGACAACTTCTTAGAAAAATACAACCTTCCAAGACTGACCAAGCAAGAAACAGAAAAACTAAACAGACCAATCACCAGTGACGAAATCGAATTGGTAATCAAAAAACTACCCAAGAACAAAACCCCTGGGCCTGATGGATTCACCTCTGAATTCTACCAGACATATAGAGAAGAAATAACACCGATTCTCCTTAAAGTTTTCCAAAAATTAGAAGAGGAGGGAATACTTCCAAACTCATTCTATGAAGCCAGCATCACTCTAATACCAGAACCAGGCAAAGACCTCACCAAAAAAGAAAATTACAGACCAATATCCCTGATGAACGTAGATGCAAAAATACTCAACAAAATATTAGCAAACCGAATTCAAAAATACATCAAGAGGATCATACACCATGATCAAGTGGGATTCATCCCAGGGATGCAAGGATGGTACAACATTCGAAAATCCATCAACATCATCCACCACATCAACAAAAAGAAGAACAAAAACCACATGATCATCTCCATAGATGCTGAAAAAGCATTTGACAAAATTCAGCATCCATTCCTGATTAAAACTCTCAACAAAATGGGTATAGAGGGCAAGTACCTCAACGTCATAAAGGCTATATAAGAAACCCACAGCTAACATCATACTTAACGGCGAGACGCTGAAAGCTTTTCATCTAAGATCGGGAACAAGACAGGGATGCCCACTCTCTCCACTGTTATTCAACATAGCACTGGAGGTCCTAGCCACAGCAATCAGACAAAACAAAGACATACAAGGCATCCAGATTGGTAAAGAATAAGTCAAATTGTCACTATTTGCAGATGACATGATACTGTACATAAAAAACCCTAAAGATTCCATTCCAAAACTACTAGAACTAATATCTGAATTCAGCAAAGTTGTAGGATACAAAATTAACACACAGAAATCTGTTGCTTTCCTATACACTAATGATGAACTAACAAGAGAAATCAGAAAAACAATTCCATTCACAATTGCATCAAAAAGAATAAAATACCTAGGAATAAACCTAACGAAGGAAGTGAAAGACCTGTACTCTGAAAACTACAAGACACTCCTAAGAGAAATTAAAGAGGACACTAACAAATGGAAATGCATCCCATACTCTTGGCTAGGAAGAATAAATATTGTCAAAATGGCTATACTACCTAAAGCAATCTACAGATTCAATGCAATCCCTATCAAACTACGAACAGCTTTCTTCAATGAACTGGAACAAATAATTCTAAAATTCATATGGCACCACAAAAGACCCCGAATAGCCAAATCAATCCTGAGAAGGAGGAATGAAACAGGGGGAATTACACTCCCTGACTTCAAGCTCTACTACAAAGCTGCAGTAATCAAGGCAATTTGGTACAGGCACAAAAACAGACCCACAGACCAGTGGAACAGAATAGAAAATCCAAACATTAACCCAAACATATACAGTCAATTAATATTTGTTAAAAGTGCCTTGGATATACAGTGGGGAGATGACAGTCTCTTCAGTAGCTGGTGTTGGAAAAACTGGACAGCTACATGTAAGAGAATGAAACTGGACTACTGTCTAGCCCCATACACAAAGGTAAACTCAAGGTGGATCAAAGACCTGAATGTAAGTCATGAAACCATAAAACTCTTAGAAAAAAACATAGGCAAAAATCTCTTGGACATAAACATGACCAACTTCTTCATGAACATATCTCCCCGGGCAAGGGAAACAAAAGCAAAAATGAACAACTGGGACTATATCAAGCTGAAAAGCTTCTGTACAGCAAAGGACACCATCAGTAGAACAAAAAGACATCCTACAGTATGGGAGAATATATTCATAAAAAACGTATCTGATAAAGGGTTGACATCCAAAATATATAAAGAACTCATGCACCTTAACAAACAGAAAGCAAATAATCCAATTAAGATATAGGCAGAGGACATGAATAGACACTTCTCCACAGAAGAAATTCAGATGGCCAACAGGCACATGAAAAGATGCTCCACATCGCTAATCATCAGAGAAATGCAGATTAAAACCACAATGAGATATCACCTCACACCAGTGAGGATGGCCAACATCCAAAACACAAACAACAACAAATGTTGGCGAGGATGTGGAGAAAAGGGAACCCTCCTACACTGCTGGTGGGACTGCAAATTAGTTCAACCATTGTGGAAAGCAGTATGGAGGTTCCTCAAAAAACTCAAAATAGAAATACCATTTGACCCAGGAATTCCACTCCTAGGAATTTACCCTAAGAATGCAGCAGCCCAATTTGAAAAGGACAGATGCACCCCTATGTTTATTGCAGCACTATTTACAATAGCCAAGAAATGGAAGCAACCTAAGTGTCCATCAGTAGATGAATTGGATAAAGAAGATGTGGTACATATACACAATGGAATATTATTCAGCCATAAGAAGAAAACAAATCCTACCATTTGCAACAACATGGATGGAGCTAGAGGGTATTATGCTCATTGAAATTAGCCAAGCCGAAAAAGGCAAGTATCAAATGATTTCACTCATATGTGGAGTATAAGAAGAAGGAAAAAATACTGAAGGAACAAAACAGCAGCAGACCCACAGAACCCAATAATGGACTAATAGTTACCAAAGGGAAAGGGACTGGGGAAAATGGGCGGGAAGGGAGGGATAAGCGGGAAAAAGGGGCATTACGATTAGCAGATGTAATGTTGGGGGGGAACGGGGAGGGCAGTACAACTCAGAGAAGACAAGTAGTGATTCTATAGCACCTCACTATGCTGATGGACAGTGACTGTAATGGGGTTGGTGGGGGGGACCTGATGAAGGGGTAGTTTAATAATCGTAATATTGCACATGTAATTGTAAGTTATTGATAATAAAATAAATTATATTTAAAAAAAAAGGTCTCTGATTCAAAGAGAATATGCACCCGTATGTTTATTGAAGCACTATTTACAATAGCCAGGATATGGGGGCAACCTGAGTGTCCATCAGTAGATGAATGGAGAAAGAAGAGGTGGTACATATATGCAATGGAATACTATTCAGCCATCAAAAGAAAACAAATCCTACCGTTTGCAACAACGTGGATGGATCTAGAGGGTATTATGCTCAGTGAAATAAGCCAGGTGTAGAAAGACAAATACCAAATAATTTCCCTCATTTGTGGTGTGTAACAATGAAACAAAACTGAAGGAAGAAAACAGCAGACTCAAAAACTCCAAGAAGGGACTAGCAGTTACCAACGGGGAGTCGTTGGGGAAGGATGTTGGGAGGGAGGGAGAAGGGAATTGAGGGGTATTATGATTGGTACACATGGTGTGGGGGGGAGTCTCGTGGAAGACAGTTTAGCACAGAGAAGACAAGTAGTGACTCTGTGGCATCTTACTATGCTGATGGACAGTGACTTAAATGGGTTGTGGGGGGGACTTGATAAACTGGGTGAATGTTGTAACCACTATGTTGCTCATGTGAAACCTTCCTAAGTGTGTATATCAGTGATACCTTAATTAAAAAATTTAAATAAAATTGTGTTTTATAATTGCATAATTACTATTTTCAGTCCTCTTCATTCCTTTATTTAGACGCATTTTGGCATCTGACCTTTTGCTTCTGCTTGGTTGATTTCCCTTACTTTTTCTCATAGTGCAGGTATGTTGGTGGTGAATTCTTTCAGTTTTTGCATTTCTGAGTACAGCTTTATTTCAGTGATTTTGAACGATATTTTTTGCTGAATAAATAATTATGGGTTGACATTTCTGCACTTTAAATATGTTTCTCTACTGTATTCTGGATTATTTTTTCTAGTGAGTAGTCATCTGTCATCCTTGTTCTTCTGTACATGTGTGTGACTTTTCTTGTCTGTTTTAAGGTTGTTTTTTATAGTTCTGTGATGTGCGTTGCTGTAATATTCTTCATATTTATTTTGCTTGAGTTTTGTTGAACGTTTTGGATCTGTGGGTTTATAATTTTCACCAAATTTGAGACATATTTGAAAATTTTTTTCTTTAAGTATGTTTTATGTCTCTCTTCTCTCCTTACATGTTTTTTTCACATGTAGATTAGGAATTAGATCACGATGTCTTACAAAACCAGTCTTCAACTATGTTTTTATGTCTCTTTTCCTTCTGTGTTTTGTTTCATATACATTCTGCCAAATATTTTTATGTTCACTGGTCTTTCTTGTAACATATAATTAGCTCTGAAATCTATCTAGTGTATATTGTTATCTCAGAAAGCATATGTAGTTCATCCATTTTGAGGTGTGTGTCTGGGTTTTAGATTTGTGGATTCCCATGTGGCTCAGTTCCTGTTTTCCCCTCATTTCTTATGGATGAAACTGCACATAAGCAATCATGACATTTGTGTTAATGCTCAAATTGTTTCCTAATGTATCACTTGTGCTATAACAATTTTTTAAATAAGCGTGATAGCAGAACTGACCATTTATGGTATTGTCTTGTGCATAATTTTGAAACACATAAATGGCATTGTACATAACAAAAAAAAAATGTAAAAAAAGTTTTACCCCAAGAAGTGAATGCCTATATTAATAGCTCTCTTCAAGATTCCAGAACTTGATGGAAAAAAAAAAAGGAAAAAGATATAGCTTTCGCCTTTAAAAGTTCTATATGGGTCTTTTTAAATCTTCCATGTCTATATTTAACATGATACATTGTCTTCTTTTTGGACTTATCACATAGTTATAATGACTCTTTTAATGTTTTTTGTAATAATTCTGTCCTTAATGTCATTTCATTATTTTGATTGAATTTTTCCTTTGTTATGAATTGTATATTCCTCGTTCTTTGGCTGTCTCATAATTTTGTTAGATTCTAGACAACATCAGTTTTACATTGTTGGGTTCTGTTTTTGTACTTTTGTGAATATTTTTGAGCTTTGTTCTGGAACACCATTAAATTACTTGGAATTAGTTTAAATCTACAGGTATTGCTTTTAAGCCTTGTTAAGTGGTAGCAGATTAATGTTTCAGGCTAATTTTGTCTTTATACCAAGGCAAAAAAAGTCTTCTGAGTACTTTGCCAATGCCCAGTGAATTATGGCATTCTCTGCCAAGGCTGGTGAGCAGCTGAAGGCTTGACTGCGCTGAATTAGCTTCCAGACTCATTTTTGTGGCTGTTGGCAGGAGGCTGCAGTTTCTTGCTGGCGATTGGCAAGACCTCAGTTCTCACTATGTGGGTATCTCCACAGGACTGCTAGAGTGTCCTCACTTCATGGCAGCTAGTTCTATCCAAGTGAAAATCTGAAAGAGAGAAATATGGAAGGCAGGAAGCCTTTCTAACCTACTCGGAAGTCATATTCTGTGATTTGTCTATTCATTAAAAGCAAGTCATTATATATAGCCTGCACTCAAGGGCAGGGAATTAGGTTCTAACAAAGAGAGTGGAATCACGTAATTTGTATATGTTATTTAGCACCACCATATTCATCCTTCTAACCTCCAGTTATTTATTCTCTTTACACATGTATAATATACTTACCTTCTGCAAGACTCCCAATTTTTTATCCCTTTGCACCCTTAGTTCACAGTCCATGGTTTTGGCATGTAAATTAGGTCCAGGATTGGCGAGGCCCTCTTCTGTATAATTGCTTAGATAGTTCCTCAAATACAGCTTCTTTTGGTCTGAAGATCTGTGAATTAACAAGAAGGATAATCTGTCCCCAGTATGCACAGTGTGTTGGGTTGGGCATAAGATAATTGCACAAGGATGAGGGAATTAAGCTCCACCAAAGGACTATCCCAAAAATTTATGGATGTATTTTAAAAGTATCACACCTCTGAAAATTACAAACTTGTAATGTTTATGATAATTTTTGTTCACTCTTATTTTTCTTCCAATCTGTAAAGATACAAATGACAAGCTTTTGGAAACTCCCACTGTTAGTGAAATGTGTGATCATAAGCAGTTTTTACTTTTGAGATTATTCCTTAAGCTACAGAGTTTACTTTCCCAGGCTCCTGTCTTACTTTTATTTCCCCCCCCACCTCAAAACTGGGTTCAGTAATAATACTGAAGTTTTATTATAGTGGAGTTTGTCATTTCACCTCTCTTTCTCACCACTGTTACTGTGAGTAGGGGTAAACATTGTTAACTCTGCCTAAATACACTAGCAGCTCTAATTTTTCCTTCTGGCCACTGCTGGTCAAAGTATATGTTCTGAACTTGTACTTCCTTCTTTAGATAGTTCTGTGAGTGAATTTTGTCTGAATCTAACTTGATTATTCTATTTTGTTATATATTGGAGGAAGAAGGCTCTGTGATCTGACTTGACTTGTCTCTACTAAGGAAGGGTCATGTGGTTGTTAAGTAAAAGGTATGAAACTTCATGAGGCCCTCCCCTTCATTTTGTGACCCCATTTTGGTGCTCTCTGTTCTACTGATAGCATGTCCCCTAAAAAAGTGGAATTCTTTTAGTATTGGTAAAATGGAAAAACTGTTTCAAAAGCTATGAAGTTCAGTATGAAAACTGTGTTTTAACTTTTTCTGTAAGCGTCACTTACTTGCACATTGGTTTCAGTATACAGTATTCCAAGCTTTTTGATTTGATGTTTACTTTAATGTTGAGTGAGAATGAATTGCAGTTGTTACATATATTATATACTTCAAAATACTTCTAATTTTATGACTGCTTAGGAAGCATTAGATATGTTTGGGCAGGAACACAAAGACACACCTGAATTTTTCTGGTATTTTCATCACTCAAAGCCATTAATGAGGGTGCTACCCTCAGATGCTGTTTTTTAAAGTACATGGATAGTATTCAAGCCACTTTTCCTCCCTGAATTGCAACATATTTAAACTTCTCTGTTTTATTTTTATTTATTTATTTATTTTAACAGTTTATTTTGGTATCATTAATCTACAATTAAATGTGCAATATTATGGTGATTAAACTACCCCCTTCATCAGGTCCCCCCCACCAACCCCATTACAGTCACTGTCCATCAGCGTAGTGAGATGCTATAGAGTCACTACTTGTCTTCTCTGAGTTGTAAAGCCCTCCTCGTGCCCCCCGAACATTACATCTGCTAATCATAATGCCCCTTTTTCCCCTCTTGTCCCTCCCTTCCCACCCATCCTCCCCAGTCCCTTTCCCTTTGGTAACAATTAGTCCATTCTTGGGTTCTGTGAGTCTGCTGCTGTTTTGTTCCTTCAGTTTTTTTCTTTGTTCTTATACTCCACATATGAGTGAAATCATTTGGTACTTGTCTTTTCGGCTTGGCTTATTTCACTGAGCATAATACCCTCTAGCTCCATCCATGTTGTTGCAAATGGTAGGATTTGTTTTCTTCTTATGGCTGAATAATATTCCATTGTGTATATGTACCACCTCTTCTTTATCCATTCATCTACTGATGGACACTTAGGTTGCTTCCATTTCTTGGCTATTGTAAATAGTGCTGCGATAAACAGGGATGCATATGCCTTTTTGAAACTGGGCTTCTGCATTCTTAGGGTAAATTCCTAGGAGTGGAATTCCTGGGTCAAATGGTATTTCTATTTTGTGTTTTTTGAGGAACCTCCATACTGCTTTCCACAGTGGTTGAACTAATGTGCATTCCCACCAGCAGTGTACGAGGGTTCCCTTTTCTGCACATCCTCACCAACATTTGTTGTTTGTGTTTTGGATGTTGGCCATTCTCATTGGTGTGAGGTGATATCTCATTGTGGTTTTAATCTGCATTTCTCTGATGATTAGCGATGTGGAGCATCTTTTCATGTGCTGGTTGGCCATCTGAATTTCTTCTTTAGAGAAGTGTCTATTCATGTCCTCTGCCCATCTCTTAATTGGATTATTGGCTTTTTGTTTGTTGAAGTGCGTGAGTTATTTATATATTTTGGATGTCAACCCCTTATCGGATACGTCATATATGAATATATTGTCCCATACTGCAGGATCTCTTTTTGTTCTACTGATGGTGTCCTTTGCTGTACAGAAGATTTTCAGCTTGGTATAGTCCCACTGGTTCATTTTTGCTTTTGTTTCCCTTCCCGGGGAGATATTTTCATGAAGAAGTTGCTCATGTTTATGTCCAAGAGATTTTGCCTATGTTTTTTTCTAAGAGTTTTACGGTTTCATGACTTACATTCAGGTCTTTGATCCACCTTGAGTTTACCTTTGTGTATGGGGTTAGACAGTAGTCCAGTTTCATTCTCTTACATGTAGCTGTCCAGGTTTGCCAATACCAGCTGCTGAAGAGGCCATCATCTCCCCAATGTATATCCAAGGCTCCTTTATCAAATATTAATTGACTGTGTATGTTTGGGTTAATGTTTGGATTTTCTATTCTATTCCACTGGTCTGTGGGTCTGTTTTTGTGCCAATATCAAATTGTCTTGATTACTGTGGCTTTGTAGTTAAGCTGAAGTCAGAGAGCATAATTCCCCCTGTTTCATTCCTCCTTCTCAGGATAGCTTTGGCTATTCGGGGTCTTTTGTGGTTCCATATGAATTTTAGAATTATTTGTTCCAGTTCATTGAAGAAAGCTGTTCGTATTTTGATAGGGATTGCGTTGAATCTGTAGATTGCTTCAGATAGTACAGCCATTTGACAATATTTATTCTTCCTAGCCAAGAGCATGGGATGAATTTCCATTTGTTCATGTCCTCTTTAATTTCTCTTAGGAGTGTCTTGTAGTTTTCAGAGTACAAATCTTTCACTTCCTAGGTATGTTATTTTTTTGGATGCAATTGTGAATGGAATTGTTTTTCTGATTTCTCATTCTGTTAGCTCATCGTTAGTGTATAGGAAAGCAACAGATTTCTGTGTGTTAATTTTGTATCCTGCAACTTTGCTGAATTCAGATATTAGTTCTAGTAGTTTTGGAGTGGAATCTTTAGGTTTTTTTTTTGTACAATATCATGTCATGTGCAAATAGTGACAATTTGACTTCTTCTTTACCAATCTGGATGCCTTGTATTTCTTTGTTTTGTTTGAGTGCTGTGGCTAGGACCTCCAGTAATATGTTGAATAACAGTGGAAAGAGTGGGCATCCCTGTCTTGTTCCCAATCTTAGATGAAAAACTTTCAGCTTCCTGCTGCTAAGTATGATGTTAGCTGTGGGTTTGTCATATATGGCCTTTATGATGTTGAGGTACTTGCCCTCTATACCCCTTTTTTTAAGAGTTTTAATCAAGAATGGATGCTGTATTTTGTCAAATGCTTTTTCAGCATCTATGGAGATGATCATGTGGTTTTTGTTCTTTTTTGTTGCTGTGGTGGATGATGTTGATGGATTTTCAAATGTTGTACCATCCTTGCATCCTTGGGATTATTCCCACTTGATCATGGTGTATGATCCTCTTGATGTATTTTTGAATTCGGTTTGCTAATATTTTGTTGAGTATTTTTGCATCTACGTTCATCGGGTATATTGGTCTGTAATTTTCTTTTTTGGTGAGGTTGTTGCCCCGTTTTGATATTAGAGTGATGCTGGCTTCATAGAATGAGTTTGAAGTATTTCCTACTCTTCTATTTTTTCGAAAACTTTAAGGAGAATGGGTGGTACTTCTTCTCTATATGTCTGGTAGAATTCAGAGGTGGATCCATCTGGTCCGGGGTTTTGTTCTTTGATTACTGCTTCAATTTTGTTGCTGGTGATGGGTCTGTTTAATTTTTCTGTTTCTTGTTTGGTCAATTTTGGAAGGTTGTATTTTTCTAAGAAATTGTCCATTTCTTCTAGGTTTTCCAGCTTGTTACAATATGGATTCTCATAATATTCTCTTATAATTCTTTGTAGTTGTGTGGGGTCTGTCATTGTTTTTCCTTTCTCATTTCTGATTCTGTTTATGTGTGTAGATTATCTTTTTCTCTTAATAAGTCTGGCTAGGGATTTATCTATTTTGTTTATTTTTTCAAAGAATCAGCTCTTGGTTTCATTGATTTTTTTCTATTTTATTCTTCTCAATTTTATTTATTTTTTCTCTGATCTTTATTATGTCCCTCCTGTGGTGACTTTGGGCCTCATTTGTTCTTCTTTTTCCAATTTCAGTAATTGTGTCTTTAGACTATTCATTTGGGAATGTTCTTCCTTCTTTAAATAGGCCTGGATTGCAATATACTTTTCTCTTAGAACTGCCTTTGTTGCGTCCCAGAGAAGTTGTGGCTTTGTGTTGTTGTTGTCATTTGTCTCCATATAGTCTTTGATTTCTGTTTTGATTTGGTCGTTAACCCATTGATTAATTAGGAGAATGTTGTTAAGTCTCCATGTATTTGTGAGCCTTTTTGTTTTCTTTCTAAAATTTAATTCTAGTTTTATACCTTTATGATCTGAGAAGTTGGTTGGTAGAATTTCAATATTTTTGACTTTACTGATGCTTTTTTTGTGGCCTAGTATGTGCTCTATTTTGGAAAATATTCCATGTGCACTTGAGAAGAATGTGTATACTGTTGCTTTTGGGTGTTGAGTTCTGTAGATGTCTGTTAGGTCCATCTGTTCTAGTGTGTTTTTCCGTGTCTCTGTGTCTTTACTTGTTTTCTGTCTGGTTGATCTGTCCTTTGGAGTGAGTGGTGTGTTCAAGTCACCTAAAATGAATGCATTGCTGTCTGTTTCCTCCTTTAATTCTGTTAGTATTTGTTTCACATATGCCAGCGCTCCTGTGTTGGGTGCATATATATTTATAATGGTTATATCTTCTTGTTGGACTGACCCCTTTATCATTATGCAATGTCCTTCTTTATCTCTTGCTACTTTCTTTGTTTTGAAGTCTATTTTGTCTGATACAAGTACTGCAACACCTGCTTTTTTCTCCTTGTTGTTTGCATGAAATATCTTTTTCCATCCCTTCACTTTTAGTCTGTGTATATCTTTGGTTTGAGGTGAGTTTCTTGTAGGCAGCATATAGGTGGGTCTTGCTTTTTTATCCATTCTGTTACTCTGTGTCTTTTGATTGGTGCATTCAGTCCATTTACATTCAGGGTGCTTATTGATAGATAAGTACTTATTGCCATTGCTGGCTTTAGACTCGTGGTTACCAAAGGTTCAAGTGTTACTTCTTCACTATCTAACAATCTAACTTGACTTTCTTGTTAGGTTATTGTAAACACAGTCTGGTGTTTCTTTATTTCTCTCCCTTCTTATTCTTCCTCCTCCGTTCTTTATATACTAGGTGTTTTATTATTTGCCTTTAGTTAGTATTTGGATGGTCTGCCTTCTTTGGTATGCTGTTATTTTCTCTGGTGACATCTTTTTAGTCTTAAGAGTGCTTCCCTCTAGAGCAGTTCCTTTAAGATGTCTTGTAGAGGTGGTTTATGGGAGGCAAATTCTCTCAGCTTTCATTTGTCTGGAAATTGTTTAATCCCTCCGACATATTTAAATGATAATCTTGCTGGATACAGTACTCTTGGTTCCGGGCCCTTCTTTTTCATTACATTAAATATATCATGCCATTCTCTTCTGGCCTGTAAGGTTCCTGTTGAGAAGTCTTATGATAGTCTGATGGGTTTTCCTTTGTAGGTGATCTTTTTTCTCTCTCTAGCTGCCTTTAATACTCTGTCATTATCTTTGATCTTTGCCATTTTAATTATTATGTGACTTCGTGTTGTCTTCCTTGGGTCCCTTGTTTTAGGAGATCTGTGGGCTTCCGTGGACTGCAAGACTATTTCCTTCCCCAGCATAGGGAAATTTTCAGCAATTATTTCTTCAAAGACACTTTCTATCCCTTTTTCTCTCTCTTCTTCCTCTGGTATTCCTATAATGTGAATATTGTTCCGTTTGGATTGGTCCCACAGTTCTAATATTCTTTCATTCCTAGCGATCCTTTTATCTCACTCTGCCTCAGCTTCTCTGTGTTCCTTTCTCTGATTATTCCATTAACAGTGTCTTGCATCTCATCCAGTCTGCTGCTTAGCCCGTTGGTGTCTTGTCTCATTTCTGCATTGTCTTTCCTGACTTCCCTCACTTCCTCCCTCAGCTCTTCAATATTTCTGTGTAGATACATCAGCATGGTTATTACTTTTATTCTGAATTCTTTTTCAGGAAGATTGTGCATTTCCATCCATTAAGGTTCCCTCTCAGGTGTTGTCTGGGTCTGGGTAATCTTTTTCTGTACCATGTTCCTCTGTCTGTTCATGGCGATAGAAGTCGTCACTGGTAGGTGCCACGTATGTCAGCTGGGCTCTTTAAGACTTAAAAAAAAACAAAACCAAATAATCAAACCAAAAAAAAAAAAAGGAGGAGATAGAAAAGAGAAAAAAAAGAAAGAAAAGAAAGGGAAAAAAAAACGCCCAGTCAGAGTGGATTCTGTAAGGATGCTGTAGGTGGCGCTGTTGCTCCAGTATTCCGCAGCCATGGCCACAGTGCCTTTGTAGCTCTGGCTGGGGCGGGAATGAATGGAATCCTGTTGTTCTCTGTGTAAAGTTTCAGTGTGGCTACCTTTTCCCAGTCGTCAGCTAAGGGTTCCGAAATTCCTCAGGTCTCCCAGCCCGTTGGGCTGAGCGTGCCGGGGTGATTGTGTTCTCTCCCTGGGCCCCCCACCTCTCCATGACCGCGAAAAACAGCGCGCGCTTTTCTCTTGTCCTGGGTCACCGACTGCACATTCCCTGGCGCGTTCCCGCTCAAAACCTACACCTTCTGCCTTTCCAATATCCGATGCACCACCCAATGTGTGTTAGTGCTCTTGGCGCAGATCACCGGGGGTGGTTATTCCATGGGTCTGTTCTTCCACTCCCTCCTGGCTCTGAATCCTCTCCTCCCTCTCATGCGCTGGTGTGGGGGAGTGCTCCAGTCCCGCCAGGACACAGCTTTGTATCTTACCCACCTCGCAGTGTGCCCAGTCCTCTCAGGTGAAGATGCAGTCTGTGCACTGTGCTGTAAATTCTGGTCTCTCTTTTACAAGTAGTTGCATTTGCTGTAGTTTCATAGATTTATATAGTTTTGGGAGGAGATTTCCCCCACCCTGCTCACACCACCATCTTCCCGGGACTCTCAACTTCTCTGTTTTTAATGATTTGGTAATATTTGTCTTATTCTTACATCCATGATATAGAGTGGATGAAAATTAGGATTATAATGTGGATTGCAAATTATAGCCAGCAATATTAATTCTATGTTGACTTTATTTTTCTTCATAATTTTCCTAATGGTGTTTTAAGATTCAATCTCTTTATTTTGACTATCACAAAACAGAATTTTCTTCGTTTGTAGATAGAATCATTAAGGTTTATGGAGGTTTTAATGTGCTTAATTTCCATCAACTGTTCTAAGTAGTGTTAGGTCAGTAATGGAGATATTATGGCTTCTAAAATAGCTTCTGCTCCTCAAAATTCACTACACATTTGGTTCATGCCCAAAAGCCTATTGAGATTTTTTTCCATGTTAATATTTACATTTTTCCTAAGAGGGCAAAATGAACTTATAATTTTTATTAATTAAGTTGAACTTTGATTCTGACACCAGTGGAGAACAGGGAGATTTATATTCCTCATTAGTTATTGACTTTAAAAACCTTTTTGATGAGAAGTTGATATTTGCCTTCACTGATATCAGATAGGAATAAAATAGAAAATTGAAGTATTTTTCATTCAGTGATATAAAAATGTCTTGACAGAATAATAACTATTACTTGATTTCAGTCAGTTACTCCCAAACAATGGAAAAGCTTATGCTTTTAGAGATTGCTTTTACCTACACTGTCGCCTTAAATACGTAGAGGGTAATAAGGCTTGGGAACTGAATATGAATACCAGATTTAAACATATAAAACTTCCCAAATTATATAACATCTTTTGCATCCGGCTATATCTATCACCTGATAATACCATGGTATCAATATTTATAATTAGTAATGAAATAACTATATAATATTAGATGGAAAGATGATACTTTATATAACTTTGGTTTGAAACTAAATAATAGGATTTATTGTAAACCAGTGTGAAGCTGTGGCTTTGGAAGAGAGATCAAATAGAGGAGATAATTCTTTTAGAAAGAATATACTAAATATAATATGAATATTTGATGCATCTTTTTTGTCTCAGTGGGGTAACTAAGGTTGGAATTATAATGGGTTTCATATATTTAACACTAGACAACACTGAGTCCCAAAAGAAGGGATGTAGTATTGCATAAGTTATGACTAGAGGCAGTGGGTGTGGGGCTCGAACAGAAACAAATAGTCTCAAGGACTAGAGGTGATAGAGGCAACTTCTGTGGAAGCAGACGTTCTTGGAGAATTCAACTAAAAAAATCTAATTCACACTTTAAAGCTGTCCCATCAAGAAAACTCTAAGCCTAGGTGCAAGAAGAATAAAGCTGTCTTTATTTCCAGATCACATAACTGTCTAAACTTTTGAAGAATCTATACAAAAAGTTCCAGAAAATGATAAAGTGAGTTTAGGGTCAATATATAAGAATCAACTGAAATTATATAAACTAAAAATAAACAAATTAAAATTGAAATTTAAAAAGCAATGCTGTTTACACTGATATAAAAATACAAAATACTTACGAATGAATTAAAAAAATATTTGGGAAACCTGTACACTAAACCCTACAATTCTGTTGAGAGAAATTGTAGAAGATATAAATTAATATGGAGAAATACTACATTCATACATTGGAGTTGTTATACTACATATTTTTATGATGACAATTCTCTACCAATTGATTACTATAGATTCTATTCAGTTACAATTAACATCCCAATTAAACTTTTTCATAATTTAATAAATTGACTTAAATGTATATGGAGACACAAAGGAAATAATACAACCTACAAACTTTTCAAAATAAAAATAAAATTAGATTTACTTACCTGATTCCAAAAGTTTCTGTTAAGCTCCAGTAATCAAGCTCATATACTATATACATATGAATAGATAGATTGATGAAACACAGTAGGAAGTCCAGAAATGGTCACATATACATGGATAACTGATTTCCATCAGATGTGCAAAGGAGAAAAAAATGGCCCTTTCAACAAATGTGCCAGGATAATTGGACACCTATATACAACAACAATAAATAAAGGAACTGCAACCCATACCTTGCAACATATTCAAAAACTAATTAAATGGATCACAGACCTTGATGTAGAACCTAAAGCTATGCAACTTCAAGTAAAAAAAAGTGAGAAATTAACTTTTGTAAAGTTGAGTTAGGCAAGGGTATATATAACACCAAAAGCAAAATCCATGTAAGAATAAATTGAAACACTGTACATTATCAAAACACTTTGCCAGTATAATCAAAAGTAAGTCACAGGCTGTGAGAAAATAGTTAATAAAAACAAATATTTTAATTTACTTCTATCTATAATATATGCAGTCCTCTCAAAACTCAATAATAAGAAAACTCCACAAAAATGGGAGAAAATTGAACAGAAACTACACTAAAGAAACTATATGGATGACAAACACACAAAACTTAATTGGTTGCTAGGGAAATACAAACTAAAACTACAACACAATATACAGAAAACTACTACACACCTAGTACAGTGGCTAAAATTAAAGACTGACCATAGGAAAATTTGGGAAAGATATGATTTAGACTTCTCATACACTGCTGATAGAAATCTAGAATGTTACAATCACTTTGGATAATAGTTTGGTAGTTTCTTAAATGTTTTGAATGTTAAATATACACTTATCTGATGATGCAAATAGTATACCCCTAGGTATTATCCAGGAGGAAAAAATTGTATATTACCAAATACTTACTCATAATTCTTCATAGAGTTTTATTTCCAATATCCTGAACAGAGGAAAAACCTACATGCCCATCAAGTGATGGATAAGCAAACTATGGTATGATATAAAATAGAATACTACTCAGCAATGGAAAGAAATAGGCTGCTGGTGCATGCTACAACATTGGTGAATAGCAAAACAATTATATTAAGGGAGAGAAGGAAGGCCAAAAAAGAAAAAAATGTATACTGTATTATTCCATTTATATAAAATTTTAGTAAATGCAAATGAACATATGGTGACAGAAAGCATATCAGTAGTTGCCTGGGGATAGAGGAGGGAGAGAGGCAAGAAGGGGCAGAAGTGAGGAATTATGAAAAAGCACAAAGATATTTGAGGGTGATGGCTAAATTCATTATCTTTATTGTAATGCAGGTTCCACAAGTATAGTCATACATGAAAACATCAAGTTACACATTTCAGCTACGTGCAACTTGTATATCAATTAACACTTAAATTAGTGTAAAAAATTGTTAAAAATAAAAATTTTAAATAAAATTGTTAAAAAATATTTTATTAAATCCAAACCGGGCTATAATGGAGGAAAAAGATGTGAATATTTATGGTTAGTATTATCTCTAGGAATTGTGAAGATTAAATGAGGCAAACTAATGTAACAGAGCTTTATGAACTGCAAATTACCATAAAAATGTGTTTGCAATAGACTTGCCAAGGGAAAAAGGCAGTACTGTTTAGGAGACACCAAGATTTAGGAGCCAAGAGATGAGCATTTGAATCTCATCTCCACCCCTCTCCAGTGACGGTATCTGGGCAAATTACCTGATGTCTCCTAACCCATTTTCTCTTACATACATTGGAGATGATATGCTATCAGTATATGCCTGCAATTATTAGGGGCCGGATACTCTTCTGTGTGCCTTACATGTATTAACTCATTTCATTCTCACAATAACCTCATAGGGTAGGTATGTGACTCTCATTTTCAGAGGGCAGTTTTGAAGCACAAAGAGTTGAGTGGCTGATCCAAGAGTATACAGCTAATAAGTGGCAGAGCCAGGATTTGACCCGGAGAGTCAAGCTATTAGGTCCACAGGCTTATTATGAAAATTAGCAAGATGAAATATGGGAAAAAATAAGCAGTTACATAGTACCAACACTCAACAATGTTAACTATTACTATTATTCTTGTAAGCTAATAATTCATGTCTCCAAGATGGATAGAGAGGAGTAATAAACCCATGGAATAATGCAGCACAGAAACTGGAAATGAGAAAATAGAGCTGTTTGTTTGGCAAAGAAAAGGGGATACTTTGGATGATGGGTAGAGCACATAGAAATGTTAGAAACAATAAATAGCAGCAAGGATGATGTAACTGCAAATGGGAACTATCTGCTCTAGGGACAATGATGGCATAGTGGGTGTCTAGTGGGTTGAGTAATATTCATCTTTGAGGTTGTTAAGGGTTGGTAACTTGTTGCCATGGCGACTTTAAACTCTCTTAGAGTATGTCCTGGTAAAGGTCCCTTAAATTAGTTTATCTTTGCAGCTTTGTGGGCCACATAAAGGTCATGTGACTGCAGAAGGTGCTTATAAATAAAAGTTTGTATATCATCTACCAACACAATCCTAAAAATCCTCACATGTAGTTTCATAGATTGACTCTTTTGAATGAAACAGAGCAATCTGTCACTTGAATTTCTATGACATTCAAGATATTGAAGTTTATAAGAAAAGATTGATTTAGACATAAGTTTAATGGAATTAAAAATGTGTGATTAATGACATCTGTTTAAGCATGATAGCTGAAGTAAAATTAATTAATGCCTTATATAAATTACAGATTACACTGTATTTTGCCTAAAAAGTGAGACAAATTTGTTTTTCTTAGCATTTAAAAAAATATTAATGCCTAGTAGATATTAGATCATATAATTTGCATGGCCTTTATTTTTAATTCACTTTTCTTGCTGAATTTCAGCATTGTTTGAATATCATGATTCTACTTTTCAGCACTATGAATTATCTGAGAAGCCAGATAATAGCCAACTTCATTAGTTACCTTATAAAAAAGGGAAGCCTAATATGAGCTTCAGCTGTTTTGCCTATAAGGAAGGCATCATGCTACACAGTGCACTAGGGTAAATGTTTATAGCTAGGGGAGTGTACCTTTCGATAGGTTAAGTAAAAAGAGAAAAGGGAGGGCTAAATTGTGCTACACCATATATACAAAATGCATACTATACATACCCCATAAAGTATTTATGATCTTTGTAAGCAAGTTTCATTTCAAATCTACATATGTATAGAATCTGAATCAATAGGAAGTTCTAGCCTTGTTTTATGACCATCGTGCTAACTTTCCAATTCGTACGTATACATGTAGTTTTATGTTGTTAAGTGTGTTAGGATTAAAACATACTGAGACAGCCTGCAAGGTCATAGAATTGGGTCTGTCTTGAATTCAGACCGAGGAGCCTGAGTGTTAATATCTGTGGTCTTTTATATTTGAGAATTTCAATTTGGTTTTATCCCTGTGGCAACCAGCAAGGAATGTCAACAAATCCTTTCACTGTTGGTGCTGTTTACTGCTCAAAATACTGTGTTTAGAGAGCCTGGTGCTATCTGCAGGAGCTTATGTGTATAATCCGGCATGAACATTCAGAAAGGATATCTGAATTGTAGAGGTACTTTCAATAAGATTAAAATACATCAAGTCCATTCCTATCTCAAAAAGCATTACACTTACATGTAGTGTGAACAGAGAGGCCTTTTTTTAAATAGCAGCAGCTGATTTATACAACTTTGTGATTTTCCCCATTGTAGCCAATTTAATTGAATAAACTGCTTTTGTGTAAAATTGGTTGGAGATTAAAAAGAGTGGGCCAACTGGTTGATTAACAGCATACTTGTGGATATTAATTAAGCAGGAATTCTTCATCTTTATGCTACATTCTCCAACCCAGTTTATTATTTATGAGTCACACAGAACAAAGCTATTGACTGTGAGTTTTCTAATAACTAAGTCAGATAGTTTGAATTAAACATATCCTGAGAATTATAGTCCACAATGGAATGTGAAGTGAAGGGAAAATTATTTGCTTCTACCAGAGTCCAGATGGAGAGTCAAATAAATAGAAAGTGGGGGCATGACAAGGAATATCTGAACATCTGACAAGTAAGTTTTGGAATTCGTGAAGACCTTTAGTTCTTATTTTCCAAATGCTTGACTCAAGTGGTTTTTGATGAAATGAAGGTATGAGTGGATGAAAAGACCTTGTTCTAATTAATTTTTAAGAGGGTCTTTCAGCATCTTTCAGTAACTTTGAGGTTTGTATACCCATCGGGATATTCTTGCAACTAAAAAGCCCTTAGTGTAATGCTGTCATTTAAGGCCATTTCCTTCCTAGTAAAGCCATACATCATTTTGCCCCCAAGTCTTGGGACAAAGAAAAACAACACAATGAAATCACACAGTTTCTTTTTCATAATGGATATTATTTGTGAGGAACAAGGACTTCTCTGCTCAAATATCCACTGACTTCTCACTGTCATAGTATCAACTTGAAATCCTTAGTGTGGCATTTGCCATTCTGTTATTTTGTTTCTATCTGATTTTCCCGTCTTTTCTCCCATTACTCCTCTATGCAACCTCCCAATGCAAAGTTACATTTGCCTCCCTCTGAAGATCATGTTGAGGAGTAATACAAAAATGGCCTCAATAAATCACACCTCCCTACATGCATACTCCTTCACATGCATACTTGTCCTTCCTCCAAGAGGTGGAGTTTATTTCTTCACCTCTGGTATCAGGGCTGGCCTTGTGAATTGCCTTGACCAGTTGGATGCAACAGAAGTGGTCTTGTGTGAATTCTGAAGCCTATGCCTAAAGAGGCCTTGCAGTTTCCACCCTTGCTCCACTGAACCCTGGGAACAGCATGTGAAGAAGCCAGTCTTGTACTAGAATATGAGGACCAAAGTGTTCAGGAGACTACCCACATCAACTTCTTGACCCTTCTTGGTTAACCAGTCCACCATCTGAGAGCAGCCTCAACTGTGAAGTCAGGTGAAACCACCAGAAAGAATTGCCCAGTCAACCCACAGAATCATGAGAATGAATAAATCATCACTTAAGCCACTAAGTTTTAGGGATGGTTTGTTATACAACAAAACTAACAATAAGGCAAAACAATAGGTAATTGTACATAATCAACCCTTGAGCACTTATCCCTCAGCATTTACTTTCTACTTAGAACAGTATGGTACTTGTATGTCAGCTAATCCTGTCTTGTACTATTCTTATTTAAAAAAACTTCTCTACCCTTAACAAAATGTAAGCTCCTTTATTATAGATTGGCATATTTTAAAGAGAGAGTGAGCCACTTAACCTTAAAAAGGTATTTAGTGTCCTTAAAGAGCTTTAGTCATCTGTCCAGAATAAATAAGCTGGTTGGTTTTGCATTTCTTTATGCATCTTTTTCTTAAAGTTTACTTGCTGAATTGCAGGGAAAGGGAAGTGGAAAGTACATGAGTGTATCTGTGTCAGTTTTATTCAAGATATATTTATTGATCATATGCAGTATGAAAGACAAATGCTAGAAGTTCTGCAAGGTATACATAAAAGACAAAAAATAACTTCTGCATTCAAAAAATTCAAACAGTGAAATTTTAAACAGTGTCAGTACATGGACAGTTGGCTGGCTGCCTATTTTTATGAATGAAGTTTTTCTGGCACATATCCATCCCTCTCCTTATGTATTATCCTGCTTTTGCACATCAGAAGCACTGAATAGGCAGCTAAACTACTGTATCGTTTGCAATGCCTAAAATATTTACTATCTGTCCTTTTAAGAAAGCAGTTGACCCATGGTTTAGAATAAGTAATATAACTATATTCAGAGAAGAAATATAAAATATGAATGCTAGCAGACAAAAAACTGAAGTGTTTTGCAGATACAAAAGAGGACGATTGTGGACTAGAATATTGAAGGAAGGCTGCATGAGAAAGAAAAACTTGACAGAGATAATCACATTGGGGTAATATTTTGGAAAGCAGTGGATTTGATAAAAGGAAGTTTGAGAGCTGGAAAAATAAATAGAAGATAGTTCAGGAGTGATGAAGACAGGTAGAGAATGCAGTTGAAAGTTAGGGAGAGGGTTGGGATGTTATATTGATTTTGAAAATCAAGATAGAAAAGAGCTATACAGCAGGATGGTCCACAGTATGACTGATGCAGAAAGGTATCATATTAGTTCCCAGGGCTGCTATAACAACGTACCCAAACTGGATGTCATAAAAAAAGAGAAAAACCCTTTTTCACAGATTTGGGGGCTAGAAGTCTGAAGTCAAGTGTTTGGCAGGGCCCTGGTCTCTCTGACAGCTCTAGAGAAGAATTCTTCTTTTCCTCTTGCAGCTCGTGGCGTTTGCTGGCAATCCTTGTGTTCCTTGGCTTATAGATGCATCACTGCAGTCACATGGCCAGCTTTTCGTGTATATGTTTATATTCTCTTCCCTCCATACCTGTCTTTCTCTGTGTCCAAATTTCTCCTTTTTTTTATTAAAAAAAATAAGGACACCAGTCATATTAGATTAAGGCCCACTCTCATTTTTACTTGATTACCTCTGTAAAGACTTTATTTCCAAATGAGGTACTGGAGGTTTGGACTTCAGTATGTCTTTTGGCGGGGGGCAAAACTCAGCCCCAAACAGGTATAGACCAGGACACTGGAAGGAGCCAGGGGATGCAGAGGTTAAGTCATCACTGATGAACTTTGAAGAACTAGTTTAAGTTTTATTGGTGAGTTTGGGAACCAGGTTGCTTAGAGTGTGGTATACTTGAAGAAGAATTAGAAGCTATTAGGGTACAGTTATTTATGAAGATTCAAAATGATGGAAAGAAGGATACAGGACAAAATAGCCTGAGGAGATTGTAGAGCTAACATTTGTTTTAGGAGAGTTGATATGAAAACAATGAAGAAACTGAAGAAGCACAAAAGAATAAAATAATCATAGAGCAAGTCTTAGATTTAAGTAGGAAGAAAATCAACCAAAAGACAGGTGCAGGGAGGAGATTTTGTTAGAAGGATATTTTCCCTTAAAGACTAGAAGAAGGAGAGGTCCCATAAAATTGTGGGGATCTTTCACACTGGATTCAGAATTTCTTGAGAAAGCAGGATATAATGTCATGTGCTTAAAGTAAAACAGAATTATGTACAGGATTTCAGGTTAGTGAAAAAGTCTGGAATGGCCATCCTTTTACATTTGCTTTGGTACCAAGAGGTACCAACAGCAGATGAATAAAATATGTATATGCCATTCAGCAAAGAGCACCAAGTTGAGATCAGGGAGCTTGGATCTGTAGTGAATCTCATTAGTATAGTCAGTGTGATTTTTCCACTAATACTCAGCAGCCACAGAGAGAGAACAGAGAATGCAGACTACAGCGGTTATTGAGATGTGGGGATTGGCAAGGAGTACTTGATATGGTAGAAATTCTTCAGTAGAAGTACATGCACAGTCATATTTTTGACATTGATGCCAGAGTTTTATTAAAAAAGCAAAGGAAGTGATAAAGGATGGGGTAAACTTGGAGACAAGAAAACAGGAAATATCTAGAATTTGTGATAAGAACAAAGCCCAAATTTAGTAGAAATGACTGATGTGAGAAAGAGATTTTAGAATCTAGGGTCTTAGAGACAGAGATTTTGAATACAGATGAGGAGGAATGTGTGGTCAGGATGGTAGGTTGCTGAAGTTAAGAGGTTTTAATGAAAAACAAAATTTAGAAAAACAAACAAACCAAAAAAACCCCTTGATCTAAATAGAGAACAAAACATCAGAAAATAGATTGGATGAACAAAGACCTAAATGCTAAACTCATTTTAAAGCTCAGTTAATGTGAGAATCTGAACATGATAAAATTACTTTTATTCGGAAGGGAGCATTTTTTATATGACTGGCATAACTAATGGCAGAAGACTTTCAATCAGTGGAAACATACATATTAATGTAAAAGTGCTTTTTTCACTTTGCAAAACTGGGTGGAGGAATTATTACAGAATGTTTAATTGTTAATGGGAAATTGTGTGGGTAACTTGTTTTATTGCTAGGCAAATCTTCATAAATATCCCAGATTAGTGGGCTTTGATATTATAAAGGGTATAAGGTGATCTTTTATATCAGTTTTTATATCTTAAACTATGAAGAACTGTCCAGGGAGGATATGTGATCCATGGCTTTGGAGACGTGAGTTATGTAATATTGTCGACATGGTGAGGTGGGCCGACTGAACTTAAGGCAGTACAAACAGGAAACTCCTTATTTTCGTCCTCACCAAACATTTATGCAAGACTAGCAAGTCTCTCCTACCTGTCTTTAGATGTCAGTTCAAACAGATCTCATAATTTTCCTATCTCTTTTGACTTTAAGATAAATTTTGTTTCCAGTTATTAAAATGCTCACTTTAGTTTAAATTAAAATTTCAATTTCACACCCAATTAGAAACTTTTCCCCTCATTATTTAGGCTTGATCTATATCTAATTAAAAAAGAAAGAAAGAAAAAAACACCAGTGAACCAGATGATAGGGAGAGGGTGTTTTTTTCATCACTTTTCTACCTACTCTTCCTTCCTCCTCTTCGTTCTTACCTGTATTCTCTCCTACTGTTGGGGCAGGAGGTGGTGAGGAAAGCTAGGAGAGAAGGAGGTACAAAGGGTTTACACCTCACTGGTTCCATCTGTGGTTTTCTGTTGGATGACGCTGTCTGCCTTTAATCATCGTGATTATAGCAGATCTTTGAAAACTGAAATACATGTACAGGATTTGGGGGAAGCCCTCTGAGGTCCTCTTACACTCCTGGTGTACACTGCCTTCCCCTGACCGAGCTTTCTCTTTGACAGAGGCCATTCAAGTGCTTATGTCTGCTGCCTTCTGCAAGTATCTACATGGCCCATACATCCATGTCTCACCAGGCTGGGAGACAGATTACCTGATTGGTGAGTTCTCCTTTCTCATCCTGCCAGGCAGGCAGTCCTAGCCAGCTTTCTGATTTTAGACCTTTCAGGATGAATAGCAGGCCCTGTTCTCTATTTTGATGTTTGCTCATAAAATGTGAGTCTTATCTTGAGCTCTCTCACCTAACCCATCTGGGTGACACGAGCCAAATGGGCTCTAAGGAACCTCTTGCTACAGAATGAGGCAGCTTTCCCTTTCTTATAAGCACCCTAACCCTAATAAGCAGTTCTGTTGGGGTGTCCATCACTTGGCTTAAGTGAAGACAGAAAACTGTATCCCCTTCTCTCAGGAAAAGAAGAAAAATTAAATAAAGCAGTCTGTCTTTCTAGGAATTCCCTTCAATGATTTCATTTTTAAATTCCAAGTCTTCCTTTATACTGACTTTTGGGAGTCATGACACCCTAACTGGTTTTGATCCATTGTAGTCGGCGTTGCATTGGTGTGGCTTTATTACCACTTTTTAGAACATTGGGGAACATTACATCTATTACTCTCAGCTTTGGTGTTTTACCTGAAAATCTGACACTTTAGAGACAGTTCCCAAATTTCTCTTCAGATTAATCTTGAAAGCTGTTTGTGTTAAGCATAGAACTAAGTTCAAACATGGAGAGTTGTATCCCATCTAGCAAATAACACAGTAGGAAGGAGGATGTCTAACTCTCTCATCACTTTCTCCTAGGATTATTCATGAGGATGAGTATGACTCATAACATTTACATACAACATTTTAGTAATTGCTAGAGATGGAGATTTCTATTGGTTAGTACAAACTGGTTTTAAATCAAGTTGGCATACCTTTGCATTGATGCATATTTAATATTCATTAAAAAACTCTTGATTGTTAGGTTTAGGCCTTTCCCATATAGTGGCACTCCAGAGTAAATGAATGTTTAAATAGTTGGCACTCAGTTCATGATGATGAAATATGAAATATGATTTCAGGACTTCACAATGAAGATTTTTCAAGTCCTCCCTGTTTATTATTTGTAGAACATTTATTTAATAAACATATAGTATGTACTGATGCTAGGTACTATTGTAAGTGCTCAATAACTAAGAATTTATTTGATTCTCATAACAACTCTATAAGATAGGTACCCTTATTCCCATTTTGCCAAGAGCAGACTGAAGCACAGGGATCTTACATTGCCCAGGGTCACACCATACTAGATAATAGAGCTGGGGTTCGGTCAGGGGCAGTCTGACCCCAAAATGTATGTTCCTGCCACTATGCAATGCAGCCATTTACTTCTAAGATATTTAAATTAGGAGATAATAAGAGACATGCAAAGAAAACTCCCATTAAACAAATATTGGAAAATCCAAAGTCATTAGGTGAATGAGTGATATATTATTATACTGAAGAGTTATGCACTAAATTTTGCTTTGAGCTTTTTAACAAGCAAGTCATAAAGGAAAATAAGATTAATTAGGGAGCCTAAGCAAAGGGAACTTAGAATTTTTTGGATCAAGAAACTGATTCTAGCATTCAATAAGAGGTTTCTATCAAGAGTATGTTTTCATAAAGGACATGTGCCATAAAATTTTGTGGACTGTGTAGGAATTCTGTTTCTATTATGCCTTACAATAAGAAATAAATGGAAGATAATGAAAATGTTTAAAATCTCTGAAGGAAATTCTAAAGGAAACTAATGTTTATTAACATACCCAGAAAACTTCTATTCCCTCTGAATTTAATGATAGACCATAGAGGAATTATTTTCATGTATTTTGCTCATTTAACTTTGTAAAAGAATTTTTAAAATAATTTATTGCCTTGTACATCTTAAATTTGCATCTGTTTAGTCATTAATCTTACTTGAAAAAAATGCAATTCCTGGTATATTGTAATTATTAATATTTAAAATAAAACTGTCATTTTCCTTAAATGTATCCAGTAGAATCTAATTACCCTAGTAATTTAATATGTGCCAAAAACAATTTTAAGCTGTATGAGCATATTCTTAGCCAGTGAGCAGGAAAAACTCAACATTTCCTGCTATGTGTTTTTCTTTTACTGTCACACTACTATCATATTCACATTTCTGACACAGGATGTGTGGGGTTTTTTTCCCCACATCAAGCAAATATCTGGTGAATAAGGTGCCCTACAATTCAGTTCAAGTGAGATGCTAACCAGAATTAGAGCAGACCCCCAAGTTCAGGATTCAGTCCCACAAGGCTGTGCTCCCTAAGATACCAATCACATGTCATAAGCCCCACGTTACCCACAACATCTGTCCACTTTGGCCACAAACTGGAGGTTCCCACGACACTTCCCCTTGGATTTGATTATTTGCTAGAACAGCTCACAAAACTCAAGGCAACACTTGTGTTTACTAGGTTATAGTATAGCAGAGGATATGATAAAGAATACAGATGATCAAATCCATAGGGTGAAGTCCTAAAAGGTCTGAAACACAAGAGTTTCTGGCCCCGTGGCGTTGGGGTGTGCCACCCTCCCGGCCATGTAGATGTGATGAAACAACCCAGAAGCTCAACTCCTACTTTGGGGAATTTTATGGGTGTTTCATCACAGAGACATAATCAGTCATTAACTCAACTTCTAGTTCCTTTCTGAAGAATGGAGGATGAAATAAAAATGTTTCAAGCCTCTGATCATGGGTCAGTCTTCCTGGTGGTGACTAACCCTGTCTGAAGACTACCAGGAGTTACCTCATTTAGACAACAGACCCTCCTGTTGCCTAGGAAATTCCAAGGGATTTAGGAGCCCTGTGTCAGGAACCAAAGTTAAAGACCAAATATTAGAATAAAAGGTGTTCCTAGTGCTCTTATCACTTAGGAAATTACAGGGTTTTTAGGAGCTCTGTGTCAGGAAACTGAGAGGCACCCCAATATGTATGTAGTTTTTTTTTCTATGACATCACAACCAGCAAAAAAATTTGCTTTCTGAATTCCATTCTATTATACATACATAATATTTACACTTTTATTCTTGAAAATATTTACTTAACATTTCTCTGCAACAACCGTCTATCTATATATCTACATTTTAGGTTTGTTTGTTTTTTTTAATTTCCTGTACCATTAGAAGTCAAGTTTTAAGAAATTTCTTTTGGATTCACTGTAATTGTATTGTTTTCGTATGTTGCCAGAACAAAATATATAACATATTTTGGTAGGTGATTACTAAACACAAAAATTAAAACTATTGGCAGTGAATTTCTTTTTTTTTAAATAATTTATTTTGGTATCATTAATCTACAATTACATGTGCAATATTATGGTTATTAAACTACCCCCTTCATCAGGTCCCCCCCCACCAACCCCATTACAGTAACTGTCCATCAGCGTAGTGAGATGCTATAGAATCACTACTTGTCTTCTCTGAGTTGTACAGCCCTCCCCATGCCCCCCCAACCTTACGTCTGCAAATCATAATGCCCCTTTTTCCCTCTTATCCCTCCCTTCTCACCCATCTTCCCCAGTCCCTTTCCCTTTGGTAACTATTAGTCCATTCTTGGGCTCTGTGAGTCTGCTGCTGTTTTGTTCCTTCAGTTTTTTTCTTTGTTCTTATATACATATGAGTGAAATCATTTGATACTTGTCTTTTTTGGCTTGGCTTATTTCACTGAGCATAATACCCTCTAGCTCCATCCATGGTTGTTGCAAATGGTAGGATTTGTTTTCTTCTTATGGCTGAATAGTATTCCATTGTGTATATGTACCACACCTTCTTTATCCATTCATCTACTGATGGACACTTAGGTTGGTTCTATTTCTTGGTTATTGTAAATAGTGCTGTAATAAACATAGGGGTGCATATGTCTTTTTCAAACTGGGCTGCTGCCATCTTAGGGTAAATTCCTAGGAGTGGAATTCCTGGATCAAATTGGCAGTGAATTTCTTAATGACACTTTTCTCAATTAGTTTGTATATCTTTGGGTTAATGTTACTTATTGCTACAGTAATATGGATCTAGTGGAAAATAATTACAAGAAGATAATTTCTTGGGCCATTAAATACAAGATATACAAAAACATATTAATGATTGTTGTGAGTCCATTTTTAGAGTAGATCTTATAAAACATTCCTATGAGGAGAGAATAAATCTTATACATACATGGTAGAAATGAAAAATTTTCAGAATTCCGTCTAAGTAAAAATGAGTATGAGTTTTCAGAATTTAATAAGCATTCTATAAAAATTCATATAATTTTTCATTTAAATTGTTCTATAAGCCTAAATAAATGTTTGAGAAATTACACAAAACTGTCTAGTCTCTAGTATATGACCCATTTACTCAAAGATGTAATGCTGATCTGTTGGAAATAAATGTAGAATTTATATTACTATATCCTCCTTGAAATAATGGCAAAAATACATCACTGACACATAGACACTTGTGAATGAGAATTCCCTCCCCAAACTCTCCATTATTGAGAATGGTGAAATTATAGAGAGGGTGTGCTTCATAGCAGGTTTTTATCATGATTTATAAAATTTTAAACTTTCTAATTTTTAGATACATTAGTAAATAGATAAACCATAGAGCTTTACATTAGTGTGATACTTGGATGAAATGCATTTCCACTAACCTCAGTGTTTCTTACTGATGCTTTTCTTATTTTGTTCTCATGTGATGGTCCCTTAAAGCAATGGATTCCCTAATGATAGTCAATGGATAGAATAGATGAAGTTGTAGAACAAAAATTGTCATTGTTTCCACCATCCCACTGCAAAATATATCTTAATTCAGAACATCCAAGTAATGTTTTCTGATAGAAAATATTGTATTAATTTCAGGTGTATAACAGTGATTTGATAATTATATACATTATGAAATGCTCACCATGATATGTGTAATTACCATCTGTAACCATATAAAGTTTTACAATGTTAATCGACTATATTCTGCATACTATACTTTTCATCCCCAAGGCTTACTTAGTTTACAGTTGGAATATTGTACCTCCTTATCCCCTTCACTTATGCCCATCCCTCCTCCCACCTTGCCTATGGCAACCACTAGTTTGTTCTCTGTATTTATGAGTGTGTTTCTGTTTTGTTTTCTGTTCATTCTTTTGTTTTATTTTTTTAGATTCCACATATAAGTGAAATCTAAAAAATTTTTTTCTTCTCTGATATTTGTCTTCTCTGACTCATTTCACTTAGCATAATACCCTCTAGGTACATCCATTCTGTCCCAAATGACAAGATTTCATTCTTTTTTGAGGCTGAATAATATCCCATTGTATATATGTACCACATCTTTATCCTTACATCCATTGATGAACACCTAGGTTGCTTCCAACCTTATTCACCAGATAATTGCTTGATGTGGGAAGAAAAACCCACATATCTGGTGTCAGAAATGTGAGTATGATTGTAGTGTGAGAGTAAAAGAAAAACACATAGCAGGAAATGTTGAGTTTTTCCTATACCATTTTACATTCCTACCAACAGTGGTCAAGTGTTTTCCCTTTACTCTACATCCTCCAAGTTATGTTTGTGTGATTCATCCACATTGTGGCATGTCATTGTAGCTCTTTTTTAAATTCCATTTAATGTCATGTTTAATCCTTAATAGAAATATGTAATAGCTATGATTTTATGGTGCCTTAATTAAAGGAGTCTTCTCTGATATCAATATTTGAATTGCCTTCCCATTTTTCTTGTCCTATATTTAAATTTCAAGGCATTGTGTAACACTGAGATTAAAGATAGTTGGGATATATTACACTGTTTGGTAAAATAGGAACAGTGTGGGTATAAAAGGTGAAGTGAAAAAAGGAAAGTATGCATGATATTCCTATTGCAGTGATTTTTTTAGACAACTTTAAGAAAGGAGTGTGTATTTCCTTTGAAGATCTAGAAATTGACTACATGAGCCTGTGTACCACTTGGAAAGTTTTTGTTCATTCATTTTTATTTTCTTTTTAAAGAGGTATATTTAAATCCCTAGGTACATATACTAGGCTACAGTTCAAATGTTTAATATATCAAATTGACTTTGGAAAGCTCTGGGTGTTGAGGCTGATTTTCTCTGGTTAAACTGTAGGTATTTTATGTCATTGGCTGACTACCACCTCTTTTAACCACTATCTTGATTTCAATATCACAGATTCTTTTTGCCTATTAATAATTTCTGTGATATTTTTAAATGTTGTGTTTGAGTATCTGTCTTCTTTTGTTCAAATGAACTCTTGAGAGATTTATCCATGTTTTGTCATTGTAGTTTATTTTTTTTTTTGCATTGCATTCCATTCTGTGATTATACCATATTCTATTTGTCTTATTTACAGTTGATGGAAATTTCAGGGTGTTTTCTATTTGGAGCTTTTGTGAATGATGCTGTTATCAATTTTCAGAAGTTCCTTGGTCCATTGATGATAGTTATTATTGCCAGCAGTGTGAGTACTCTTATGCTACCCTGTGATAAGACCAGTGGAATTCTTTGATGAGAGTCTAACAATTTGTTAGAGATGCACGTTTATGAAGAATGTTAGGCAGACTCTCTGGGATTAAAGAGCATGAAGCTACTGCATGAAATTACTACTGCAGGAAAAAAATTATTATACCAAAGCATGTGCACCAAAGCCATTCCTCTACAAACTCCTCAGTTTAAAAACACAGGCAGTTTGCTGCCATCTATTTACTCACTTAAACTGCTAAAATTTAGATGTTTTATTGAAAAGGCAAATCATTATGAAAAATTCCCAAAAGTAGAATTGTTGGATGAAAAAGGATATAGTTTAAGAAACCAATATAATATTGTGTATATCAACTATACTTCAATTAGGAAAAAAAAGATAGAGTTTAAGACTTTTGGTAAAGGAGCAGTAGCATTTTATACCCATCACAGTGTATCAGAATACCAGTCTCCCTTGTGACTGACACATAACTGCTCATCAGTTTTATTGGCTGAAAATGGAATCCTTGGGTTTTTTTGGTATTGCATTGATTACAGGTGACCTTGAAATATAGTATACTGTATAATATTGAGATAGAGCTTGAATTGAGGGGAGAAAGGAAAAAATAGGCTTTTTTTTAAGGTTTACATTCTAATTTCTGTTATTAAAATGCGTGAAAACAATTTTGGATAAAGTTCCTCCTTTATCATCTACCTATATGTTCTGCAACCATTTTCCTACTTAATTATCCCTCTGTTTTTTCAAGAGCAAATTTCTAGGTGGAGCTGGAGGCAAAGGCATGAAATGATATCTAAGAGATTGGGTAGCATTAAGTTTAATGGAGCCAGCTATTAAAATTCCTTTTCTTCCTTTTCTTCTCCCAAAATGTAGACTATGAATTTAGCTCACATATATTGTGATAATGTTATTCTGCCTTTGTGGAAAGGTCAAAAAAACTAAATTTAACATTAAGCTTTGTGTCACATTGCCTTAATAGTAAGGTACAAAGAAACCACCATTGGACAAAGAAAATTAATGGCAAACCATTTTTCTCTATGTGTCCTGCATCTCATATATACTTATATTTTTTAAATGTTGAAGAAACAAATTAATAAAAAAGTGAATGAATGTTTATTTAAAAGATATGAATTCCAGAAGAAAAATATTCATAATAAAGTAGGGAGAACTAAACTACTTGGAATTTCCTTTATGTCCACTATTTACTGAAATGTTAGAAATATGATTCATGAGGAAATCAATGAGTAAAATATTAACCTAGAGAGTAAGTAATTATTTTCATATTGTCCACTGTTAAATATCAGTTTACATGCCAATATGGTTTGTCAAAAGACTGGAAAGCAGTATGGAGGTTCCTCAGAAACCTCAAAACAGAAACAACATATGACTCAGTAGCAGTCTAGGAATTTACCCAAAGAAAACAAAATCCCTAACTGGAAAAGATAAATGCACCCCTATGTTTATTGCCAACTTATTTACAATAGCCAGGATATAGAAGCAACCAAAGTGTCTGTCAATATGAATAGAAAAAGAAGGTGTATATATATAATGGAATATTATTCAGCCATAAAAAAGAAAAATCCTGCCATTTGTGACAATTTGGGTGGATCTAGAAGGTATTATGCTAACTGAAATAAATCAGGTGGAAAAAGAAAAATATCATGTGGTTTTACTTACATATGGAATCTAAAAGCAAACAAAATAAAGTGAACAAAATAGCAGTAGATTTATAGACACTGTGAAGTGATTGGTACCATTGGGAAGATGTTGGGGTGGGTGAGTTGGGAGGATGAGGAGGATGAAGGGGCACAAAAATCTCTTATCATATATAACTTGGTCATGGGTGTGAAAGTCTGCATGGAGAATTTATCCACTGATTCTGTAACATCTTTCTATGTTGACAGATAATAACTGCACTAGTTGGGGTGAGGATTTAATAATGTGTGTAACTTGAACCACTGTGTTCTATATTTGAAACCAATATAATATTGTATATCAATGGTATTTCAGTTAAAAAAAAGAATCCAAATATTTGGTGGAAGATTGCTTTTGAATATACAATTACCATGGCTTTGTTGGTTATTGCATTAAATATCTATGGTGAGATTAAAATCATTCAAAATATTTTCAAAGAAAAACCCACTTTGATGGATATACATTACTTCAGAGACTCATCAGTGCTTTACAACTAAAGTAACAATTAGCCCTCACATACAGCAATAGTATAGTGTAAACTAAAATTTTACCTCACAAAAATGATAACAAGCATTTGGTTCCCATGAAGACTAAGAAATATGGAAACGATGAAACTCAAGAAAGACAGGTGAGAACAAAATCCAGGACAGCCTAGATGGTTAGAAATGTTTGTATTTGAATTGAAAAATGAAAGTAAGCTATTTTAGCAGACTCTGAAATATTTGCATACAATGTAAAACAAATGTTGTAGTCATCCTTTTGGAGAAATGAAATGTTTAGATGCAAAGCATCTTTGGGAACTACCTCACTAGAGAGCATTTGTCTCTATGCTAATGCACCACCTTTATGATGACTCAGGTTATTTTCAGTTTCAACTTTTTTCCCTTGCAAACTGTTCATTTCTCACTTCCTTTCTTTTGTTTTGTTGTAATATATTTTTGTTTAAGAATTCTGCTTACTTATGGCTTGGGGGCTTTTCTTGTTTCAGAGACTCTGCTTATTGACTTCTCTTTTTGTATATATCCAGATTCACTCATTGCATTACCTAATTCCTACTTGCATGTCTTGTACTCCAAATTCAGAGAGAGAACATCTAGTTACGTGAATGATTCACAAAATATAATGCATTTCTGGTGTAATTATTATGTCAAGAAAACTCAGGGGTCATTTCAGGATAATTGCCACTAGTATTTCTTTGTTATGAACTGTTTTATTAGAGTTTATCTTGACAGTAAAAATCAGGCAGCAAAATGCTACCATGGGGTCAAAATCCCATCACTAGTCAGATCACCGTGGTGGAGGTTTGAAATCAACTACATGTAAGGACTCGCCTAGAAGAGGGTCATAGGTAAGAGAGGTACATTGAAATTTTTTAGTAGTTCATGGAGCTGGTAGATACCATCCATGGTTGCTGCTGTCCAGCCTGTGTTAATGCTGACATTAGGTAAACATCTTGAAGATTCTGTAAAAAACAAAAGAGCTGAAAGTCCAAAATAGTTTTCAGTTTATCATAAAATAATCTAATTGATTGCAGTGGTATCTATTATCATTATCATTGGTTGTTCCAAGAAAGTGTTATAAGGGATAATACCTAATTAATCTAAGATGGTATTTGTGCTAGTATTTTATAGTTTCTACATGGTCCGTCTGTCTGAATAAAGTGCAGTGCTATAATAAACATTGATTCTACCCTCAAATTCCATAGTACAATCATATTTAAACTATATTTAAATAACAAATCAGGCAAAAAACCACAAACATAAGAAAGGGCCACCTTGTCTAAATGAAGTGACTTTTTTTTTTTAGATTTTTTTAATTTTATTATCATTAATTTACAATTACATGTGCAATATTACGATTATTAAACTACCCCTTCATCAGGTCGCCCCCACCAACCCCATTACAGTCACTGACCATCAGCGTAGTGAGATGCTATAGAATCACTACTTGTCTTCTCTGAGTTGTACTGCCCTCCCCGTGCCCCCCCATCATTACATCTGCTAATCGTAATGCCCCTTTTTCCCTCTTATCCCTCCCTTCCCGCCCATTTTCCCCAGTCCCTTTCCCTTTGGTAATTATTAGTCTGTTCTTGGGTTCTGTGAGTCTGCTGCTGTTTTGTTCCTTCAGTATTTTTTCTTTGTTCTTATACTCCACATATGAGTGAAATCATTTGATACTTGTCTTTTCGGCTTGGCTTATTTCACTGAGCATAATACCCTCTAGCTCCATCCATGTTGTTGCAAATGGTAGGATTTGTTTTTCTTCTTATGGCTGAATAATATTCCATTGTGTATATGTACCACTTCTTCTTTATTCATTCATCTACTGATGGACACTTAGGTTGCTTCCATTTCTTGGCTATTGTAAATAGTGCTGCAATAAACATAGGGGTGCATCTGTCCTTTCAAATTGGGCTGCTGCATTCTTAGGGTAAATTCCTAGGAGTGGAATTCCTGGGTCAAATGGTATTTCTATTTTGAGTTTTTTGAGGAACCTCCATACTGCTTTCCACAATGGTTGAACTAATTTGCAGTCTCACCAGCAGTGTAGGAGGGTTCCCTTTTCTCCACATCCTCGCCAACATTTGTTGTTGCTTGTGTTTTGGATGTTGGCTATCCTCACTGGTGTGAGGTGGTATCTCATTGTGGTTTTAATCTGCATTTCTCTGATGATTAGTGATGTGGAGCATCTTTTCATGTGCCTGTTGGCCATCTGAATTTCTTCTTTGGAGAAGTGTCTATTCATGTCCTCAGCCCATTTCTTATTTGGACTATTTGCTTTTTGTTTGTTGAGGTGCGTGAGTTCTTTATATATTTTGGATGTCAACCCCTTATCGGATACGTCATTTATGAATATATTCT
>JAVSCE010006773.1:0-22248 GCA_032199065.1 Smutsia gigantea
ACATTTTATATATATTAGAGAATGTTGGTCTGCATTGTTGCTTCTTGTAGCTTCCAGCAAATTCCTAAAGAAGAGATACAAATCCAAGATAAAGCAAGCCAGTATGCTAACAGAAATGGAAGAAAATACGGCACTGAAGCACTCTCTGCCTGTGGTTTATAATCAACAGGCCGGTACTTTGGTTATTTGGGGCTTTTCAGCAGAATTGAAAAAGCCAATTACTTCTATAGCTCCCAAATGAAGCTATTCAGAGTGATAGCTCTGTAGTGCCAGACTTAGCAGGAGATAATGCCATGGTCCCAAAACCTTATCAAGACCTTCTTTTGAAGGATGCTTTGCCAGAACATTGGAGCCAGCATGGAGGAAATGATTAGATTCATGGCACTGTCTTTCCAGACCAAGTCTTTGTTTTACATGCAACTAGTTAGCCGCCACTAAGTCAAGAGAAAAATGAACAAAGCATCAAAGGATATTTTTTTAAGTAACACAAGAATCGGCAGGTTTAAAAACTTACTTCCAAACAAGAGGGTGCTTGAGAGAGGCTGTGGATGCTTGACAAAGACTTGATATGTACCAGCAAGAAGTAGGCTCCCAAAGCTTTTTAGTCCAGCCAGGAGTGCCTACTCAGCAAGGCCCAGCTCAGAAGCAGTCAGGAAGAATGAGGGACAAGAAGGAACACCCAGAGGGTAGTACCAGGAGACATCAAGGACGGTGAACTTAAGACTTCCTCCAAGAGGGTGACTCAGAGGCTACTAGATGGGCAGAGGGGTGCGGTCACTGCTAGGCAGCATGTGCTGTTGTGTGTTTCACCTTCTCCTCCGTCTAAACGGGGTTTTTTTGTTATTTTCCTGATCTTACTTCATCATTTTACACTGGCTGCATGAGAGGCAGATCATTTATCTTGTACTTTTTCAGTCTCTGCACCATGAGGAGCCACATTTGGACCTGGTAGAAAGAACTGTGCTTTACCCCAAGATCCTAGACTTTGAGTTGGATTCAATAACTACAAGGAACTTGAGAATTATCTCCTTTGGTGTAGGGATGGTTGGGAAGATGGATACACATGGATGTTTGGGTAACAAAGGGAAGCACTGTGGCAGAGATTACTAGGTATTCCCAGTTTTCATTATACTTTTCCCCCATAGTAATAGATTCTATCATTTTTCATTGGACATCTGGCTTCTCAGGATAAAAATCAATTTGCCAGTCTCTCTCATGTGGCCCTAAGACTGAGTTCTTGCCAGTGGGATCTAAGCATATGTGGTGGGTATAACTTCCAGGTCATATCTTCGAAGGCAAGAATCCTGCCTTACCCCCTTCCTCCTTCATACTTCCTGGAACGTGGGCACAGAGATGAATTACACTATATCAGGTGAGCAAGAACAATGCCCTACAGACACAAACACAAGTCGCCTGAGTCCCTAAGGCTTCTGGAAAGCACAGCTACCATGCCAGCCCTGTGCATCCTATCTTCCAAATTTTCATGTGTGAGAAAAATAAACTTTTGTCTTATTTAAGCTGTTATTTTGCATCTCTGCCTTATGCAGCCAACTCCATTATGCTAACTCATATAAGAAATACTGAGAATAAGTGAATTGTGCATTCACTTTTAAAGCTAGAAAGAAAACTCAAAATTAGAAAGAAAGAAAGAAAAATAAGGGCAGAAATGAATGAAATAGGAAAAAGCAGAAGCTTTGACAAGAAGTTTTTGGCAAAATTTGACAAGAAGTGTTTGTCAAAATTTGACAAGAAGTTTTGACAAAGAACAAGCTGGTTTTCTGAAAATATTATGTAGACAGATTGATCAAGATAAAAGAGATAAGGTACAAATAATATTCTCATTAGAGCACAATTAAAATACAGAAAAACATTTTTTTTTAATCCTCAGAGACTGTTACGAACAACTTTATGTTGACATACAACATAGATACAGGAGACTTTTTCTATAAAAATATAAAATCCCAAAATGAACACAAAGAAAAAAAATAGAACACCTGACTATATCCATAACAATTTTTAATTGAATAATTTATCAAAACTCTTCTACACCTAAAAATCTATACCAGGCCCAGTTTTATAATCAAATTTTACCAAACATTCAAGGAACAGAATATTTCTGCTTTATAAAAATTCTTTCAGGAAGAGGAAAGATATTGGCCCATTTTATAAGGCTGGGTAAACCCTGATTCTAAAACCATATGTGGATAATTAGTCAGTTTTACTACAGTGGCAACCCCAAAATCTCCATGGCTTACAAAAACGAAGACTTCTTCCCCATTCATATTGTATGGCGGCTCGGGGTCAGCGGAGGTCGTGATCCATGCTGCATCTCTGCTCCATGTGTTTTTGCATTCTGGGACCCAGGCACATTCCTATGTGGAACATGCTCATTTTGGAGCCAGAGAAAAAGTGCCAGATGAGTAGTAAATAATTTAATGCCTCTTTAAATCTCTTCGTTTAATCTTGGGACTGACACAGAGTCCCTTCCACACTTCCTGATCCAAGTCTGTCATAGGATAAAACCTGAGAGAGGCAGGGAAGTATACTCCAGCTACAGAAATGCAATACATGTCATACTGAGAACATATGATCCTCTTACAGAGAAGGTAGAATTAAATAATTGTGAACAATAATATAATCCTCCACAGATAGAAGAAAAGGAAACTATAGACCAATTTCACTTATAAATATTAATATGAATATCTTTTAACAGTCAATTGAACCCAATTTTTTAAAATTATAAAATATGATCAAATAAGCTTTATGCCAGGAATTTATGGGAGGAGAGTTAAAAGTCAGAAAATTTGACAATCTGATGCACCACTGGCAAGTTACAAGATAAAAACCGATTATTATCTCAATAGTTGCAGGGAAAGTATTCAGTAAAACTCAACAGCCATTCCTACAAGTTTAGCAAATGAGAAATAGGTTTTCTAACCTAAAAATGTATCTAAAGTATTGATAATAAAAGCTATAGTAAACATAAAAATTTCATAGTTAAATTTCAAGGGAATTCCCATTAAAATTAGAGTCAGCAGACACACACCTGTTATTTTCTGCTTTTGTTCTTCTGAAGATCCCACTCAATTCAACACGCAAAAAAAAAATTCTTGTGGTACAAGGATTGAAAAGTAAAAAACAGAATTGTTCATTATTTGCCTACAGTTTGCTACCCTAGAAAACCCAGAGAATCTAAAAATCAGAGAAAATGGACATATTTTAGTTCAGGTGCTTAATTTAAGTTTAAAATCTTTAAAATCCCAAGTTATTTTTATACACCAAACACAGCCAAATTAAAAAATATGAAGAGAATTTAAAAAACAGTATTCACATTAGTCAAAAATCATAAGGTAACTGTGTGACACTTCAAGAAGAAAATTACAGAACATACTGAAACACTTTGAAAGCCTTTGAAATACTTTGAAACACTTTATGTTTACTATAGTGTGTGCGTCAGATTGTCAAATTTTCTGACTTTCCAAGTTATATTATGGAAAGCAAAGAAGATACAAGAATGCCAATTCTCCACAAATTAACTTATAAATTCTATATGATTCTAATCAAAATGCAAATAGAGCTTTTCATGGAACTTGTACTACTTCCAAAATTCACAAGGAAGAGTGAAAATCCAAGAATAGCGAAAGAAATTCTAGAAAAGAAAAACAAGGGAGGGGGGTAGATTACCTGAAAAGATAGGAAAGCTATGATTAAGCTATAGTAATGGGCAATAATGGTATTAGTGTATAAATAAAACCATAGTCCACTGGAATAAGAATAGAGAGCATAAAAACAGATCCTATTATGTATATGAGTGAAGTATATGAGAGCATTACATATCAATATAGCCATGCAACAGTTTGGGAATAACTCAATTTCCATATGCAAAAATAATGATGAATTATACCTTTGCTTTATGCCACATATAATTTTAAAATGCAGATGAATAGGAGACCAAAATGTGAAAAACAATTTTTAGAAAAAAACGTAAACGTTCTTTGTGAACTCATGATTGGGAAGAATTTCTTAAGCAAGAGATTAAAATACACAAACCCATAAAGGAAAAGATTGACACAATTAAAACCTTCTCTATGAAAAAAAGATACTGTAAACAAAGCGAAAGACGAGAGTGAGATCAACTGTTTGTAATGCATATAGTCAACCAAGAATTAATTCCCAGAGTATATAAAGAACATCTACAAATCAATAAAAAAAAATACAGAATCTTCAAATATGATCCCTAAATTAAAAGTTACAATTACAGGTGCCCAAAATTGCAAGTGCCAAAAATTGATTTTTGTCCAAGCTGTTTCTTATTTCAGCACCTTTACACTCCAGCACAATGAAGCTCACTTTGCTGGAAGCTGATAAATGCCCACATCAATCAGAAGTGGACAGAAGTTTGTGATAAGATTTGAAATGGAGTAATTTGGTGTTGCTGGAGGACAGGGTGAGATTGAACAAGTAGATATGGGAAATGAGAAAGCAGTGAGGAGGGCATGGTTAAAATAAATAAACAAACAAGGAAACTCAGACTCCAGGGAAAAATGAAAGAGTAGGCTTATTGACACAGGGACATGAGGATCAGTAAGTTTTTCAGGGCTATCTCTGCTCCGACCCTAGATGGGGAAACTGGCTTAGCACTAGCGCTGTAAGAAGAAACTCCAGAGTTTGCATCAAGAGAAATGTCAGCATGAACCAACAGCGGGATGTCATTATCAAACAGGCTAAAGCCACCTTGGGCCACATCATTAGGAGTAGCAAGTCCATAAGAAAGGTGAGAGCTATTGTCTTCTCCTCAGTAATTACAGCACTTGTAAATGTGCTCCATTTTAGGTTCCCACTATGGAAAGGACACCTAGGAAAATTTACCTTCCATCAACAAAAGGCTAAAAGCCATTCCCATTGAGTAAACATATATTGTAAACCTGCTGTTTGTTCATCAGAGTATCAATAAATCATCTGTTTACAATGATATCAAGACATGTATAGTCTCTACCCTTACAAGCTGGGTTGCAGTAGATGAAGGCAAATGAGGGGGAAAGTTAAACAACACTTCATTGGCATGTGTGCCATTTTATGACAGGAATCTACAAGGTGCTATGGGAGCAGGAGAGGCATTGTATCAATCAACTTCGACTATATTTTGCTATAGTAACAAACAGTTCCTAGATTCTAATTGCTTATAACAACAAATGTTTAGTTCCTACTCTCACTGATGTCCATTGTGGGTCATCTGTGGCTCTGCTCCATCTGCTCTTCATTCCAGGACCCAGAAGGGAGGACCAGTCCCTATGCCAATCTCTCATCAGAGGGAAAAGCATAATGGCAGAACCATGCAATGGTTCTTAAGGCTTCTGATCAGAAGTGACATACATCCTTTTCCAACACATTTCATTGGACAAAGCAAGCCACAGGGTGAGCCCTTGTGGCAATTGGGAGGAAAGTAAAATCCTCTTGCAAGGATAGGTCCAATGGGGAAAAGCTCAGAGGGAAGAGGGAGCAAATATTTTGGGGGGAAAAAGCTGCTCAGTATAAGAAATTTAAAATAATATGTATAGTCTTATATATTAATACATATTTTCTTATACACAGCCTAAGAAAAAAATGCAAATGTTCAGCAAAATGTTCATGCCAGCAATATTCATAATAGACAAAAACTGGAAACATCCAAAATGCCCCTAAGAGTAGAATGGGTCAAAAAACTATGGTATATTTATACAATGGGTCATACAGTGGAATAACACACAGGAAAGACAAAGGAATGAGCTACTGTCACATGCAACAACATACATGAGTGCGAGGAGCCACATACAAAAAGTGAATACAGCATGAGTCCATTTATATCAAGTTTAAAAGAGCAACATTAATCTATAGTGATAGAAGTCAGAACTGCAGTTACTTCTGAGAAGTCTCTACTAAAGGAAAGATGAGGGAGGCTTTGGGGTACTGGAGATATTTTGTCTCTGGAGTAATTGTATACTCAAAATGGGTCTACTTAAGAGTATGTGAGTTATCTTAGTTTAAAAAAAGGGGAAGAAAAAGAAATAAATCTTTACCCTTGGAGCCCTTTAACTGAAATTGGATTGATCTTGAGTTAATACATTAAAACTGTGTAATGTAAACAAATAAAAAGATACTACAATCACAGAATAGGAAGAAAAAAATAGTTTAGTTGTGTATAGTTATTGTTTAAAATAATCTGCCATCAATTGCAGGTGTATATCTTATATTTTCACAATTTCAAGGAGAAAAAAATGTAGATCATTGCTGATATGGAAAATTCCTGAAAATCAGACACAGAAAGAAGGTTTCCAACTATTACAATTAGCACATAACAGCCAACAAATCACATTTGCCAAAATCCATCACCATTTTAGGGGGTTAGTTAGGTGAACCTAATGAAGATGTTCTCAGTTTTCCCAGGTCCTTCAAAACATAAAGTCTTCAAGTTTCTATGGGGATTTTGCCTCCTGATTCAAGATCCTTCCTGCAACATTCTGAGAGATAGGCCCCGGGGTCAGAGAACAGTTTGGGGTCAAGGAGACACTACCTTAAAATGTACTTGTCCACCTTTGGCTGGCTGGCTTTGATTGCTGGAAACTTTTTTAAAAAGTATTGAGTTTTTTTTTTAAGTGCTTCCAGTAGTTTGTGTTCACTGGTCCTACTTATGGCAGAGAATGTTGACTACATTCCTTCCACGTGACAGTGCCTCAAATTTATTTTATTTTAAACAAAGCAGTTATTATTCTCTTTCTAATTATTGTAATAATTTATCTATGTATAGCATTGTAGTTTACAAAGCACTTCCACATGAATTATCTTTATTCTATATAACTACCCCATGTGGTAAGTTGGCAAAGATTGTAAGGAATTATTCAGAGGCCAAGTGACTTGTCTAAGGTCACAGTGCTAGTAAATCCAATGGTTGCAACATGCTGGTGTCTTACAAGTTATATTCTTCCAGTTGCTCTAAATATTCTTAAAATATGATATATGATTCTATTTTTGGAGCCATCGGTGGACATATTGAGCATTTACCACACGTATATGGCACTGTTCTTGGTGTTTTAGATTTCTGAGAGGAAAATAACACTTGTCATCACTTTAAAGGGTTTTCTTAGAGTACTTTTATCCAAACACTAATGAACAGAAAACCTAAGCAATTAAGTGGCTTGTCTAAGAACAGGGTATTCACTGAAAAAAACTGAGACTGAAATAGGAACTAAATGACACTAAAACACTATCAAAATGTCTTTCAGTAACTGATGTTCATTTTCTTGTGACAAAACAGACTTATCATAAAACTTACCATTTTAACCATTTTTAGGTATACAGTTCAGTGACACTAAGTACTCTCACAATGTTATGCAGCCATCACCACTATCCATTTCTTTTCATTATACCAAACAGATCACTAATGTTTTATATCTAGTAAAAATAAAGTTAATTGTTTTGTTCTGGCTTACTCTAGGTACAAAATAAAAGACAAAACTCCTTTCCACTGACTTTAAAAATAAATTAGAATACAGCTCAGACTTGCATCCTACCATCTTGGTTGTGAATACAAAATATCTTTTGCAACATACGCTGTAGCATACAAGATACAAAAGACCCCTAGTCAGGGAGAAGCCACATATTCTTCTCAGCCAGGGGCCAAGCCCACCCTCCCTACCCCATTCATTTACTGTTTTTTTTAATCCATAACAGACTGATGATGTTTGATTATTTTGATGATCTAGGGCAGGAAGACATGATTTATTGTTCCAGAGCCGGAGTCTGCACCAGGCAGAACACTAACTGTCTGCCTCCAGGACTGCTGTAAGCAATGTCAAGCTCACCCTGGAAATATCTTACCGGCATTTGCCACCAGAGCCATCGATTTCGCACAGCTGGAGCCATTGGACTCCCACCTACAACTGCAGTGCGATCTAGGAACCTAGACTCAAGCCTGTCATGAGAACTCCAGAGAGCTCAGTGTTGGGTCAGTCTAGCTTGGAGCCCTCAGAGCCCAAGTCTAGGCGGGGCTGCTGCTCCTCCTAGACCAAGTCTCCATGTGATACAAAGTTCTGGCAACTGAGTCCCTGTCTCCATAAGCTGTCCAGGACCTCCAAACATCCCTTGCTCTTGCCGGTTTTCCAAGGGACTCTACATATAGAGTCCCACTAAGTCCAGACACCACTGCCCTGAGGGAGTCTAGTCTATTACCAGTCTAGTTGCTTCTCAAACATCTGGGGCATTAAAACCCCCTGGAAGGCTTGCTAAAACAGATTGTTGGCGCTCACTCTTACAGTATCTGAGTCAGTAGCTCAGGGTAGGACCTGAGAATGTGCATTTCTAGCAAGCCAGGTGGTCTTGATGCTGCTGGTCCATCTATCTGTTGTGGACTAAACTGTGTCCCCCAAAATTCATATGTTGAAACCTCAACCCACAATGTGACTGTATTTGGAGATAAGGCTTTTAAAGAGGTAATTAAGGTTGAATGAGGTCATAAGAGTAGAGCTCTAATCCAATATAACTGGTGTCATTATAAGATGAAGATGAAACAATAGGGATGTGACTGCACAGTGAAAAAGGCCATATGAAGACACAGCAAGAAGGCGGCCATTTGCAAACCAAGGAGAAAGGCCTCAGAAGAAACCAACCCTGCCAACACCTTGATCTCGGACTTCTAGCCTCCAGGCCATGAGAAAATAAATGTCTGCAGTTTAAGCCCCCCACCCTGTGTTATTTTGTCATGACAGCTCCAGCAGACTAAGACATCCGCTTCACCCATGTTATCTGCTACTGTGTTTTCCTACTTGCCAGGATGCCATCAAACTGAGGCCTGAAGGGTAAGGAAGGAGCAACCAGCTGAGAGCCCTGAGAAGGGTGTTTGTAGCAGAGGGAACTGCACTCCCCAAAGTCCCAGCCAGGAAAGGGAGGCCGGGGCCAGGACTTGGGAGCAGGTGCAGAAGGCCAGAGCACAGGTCTGGGCCTGCGACTCCAAGGAGGGCAGGTGGTGGCCAGATACGCCCACACTGAGAATGGCCTGTAGCTATCAGCTTTGGAATTTGAGTCTCTAGATGTTCATGTAAATATGAAAAAAAAAGGTATCCTAAAATTTCCTTTGACTAATATTCAAATTAGCGTGCATTCTCTGAATACTTGGCATGATTGGAAGGAGGGCCAGAACTGAGGTACACAGTGGAGAAAAACATTGAAATTTGCTGTAATTCAACTCCACATACAAATAAATTTTAGTTCAGTGTTATAAAAGCTGCAAAATAAAATTAAGCAGTAAACCCATACATACATAAGAATGATGGACATCCGAGTTTACTGGGTCCCACTTACCTGGACAAATATGATGGCTTGTTGTGGATAATAAAGAGAGGCAGCTAATCCCATGAAACCGGGTGGATACACCAGCTTCTTTATTTTTGAACCTATTAAATATAAGTTTGTTGATACCATCATGATTTATCATCCTTACCATCCCAATCTGCCATGTATGTCTTACACTAAGACTCCTTCCATCCTATAGTGGCAGAGCATGTGCCTAATAATATATGTACCAAAAGAACCACCACATTTTCATAGCTTTAGTGACATACAATTCATACAACTCACCCATTTCAAGTGTTCAATTCAGCGGCTTTTAGTGTAGTCACAGAGGTGTGCGACCATCACCACAATCAATTTTTGAACATTTTCATCACCCCTAAAAGAAACCTCACGTCCATTAGCCATCACCCCCCCAAGGCCCTCTTGACCTCGGCCCCAGGGAACCACTAGTCTACTTTCTATCTCTATGAATCTGTCTACTCTGGACAGTTCATATAAATGGAATTATATAATATGTGGTCCTCTGTCACTGGCTTCTTTCATTAGTACAATGTTTTCAAGAGAACCACCATTTCTAAGGGAGCAGAAAGGAAGACTGTTTTGAAAAGAAAACAACACATCGTTCTAGTTTCTGAGGTTTACATTCTTTTATAGTAAACTGGCTTCCTATTTAAAGACTGAACATAAGCATTCCCCTCCTCTCCTTTCTAATGCTCCATAAAAATAACAGTACAAGAATAAAATGCTGATAATAAATCCACAACCAAGAGAAAATATGTGGAGGGGTCCACTGGTAGATAAGAAGTGTCAACCAATTTTCAGAAAATGGAGAGTGAACAGAAGCAAGGAGACAGTCTTTAAGTCCTGAGGAGGGGCTGCAGCAGAGGACAGAGCAGAATGTCCCCAGCAACCAAGAGATGCCGGCTACTATGGAGGGTGGAGGGAGCAACCAGGGATCAAGACTGGGGACAAATGCAGGCCTGTGCAGGGACCAGGTGACCCTTCCCTTCCTCCGTACCATCTCAGGGCAAAAGTGCCTGTGGCCAGGCAGTCTTTCCAGGCAAAGTTTAAAAAGGGGGTAGGGGGGTTTCTAAAGCAATGCCATGGATTTTCTGTTAGGAACCAAGATTGATGGTGTCTGGGCACATCCATGCCACTGCCCAAAAGTACAGCCTTCCTCGTGCAGGCGGGGGGTAGGCACCTCCCAAATAAGATCAGTTTCCCTTTGGGTCATCCTGAGGTACAGCCTGCCTGCCACCTATGCACAAAAAATCCTTACTAGCATTTCAATTGCCTTGTTCTTAAACATGGATCACCTATCATTTGAGAAAAGCCTGCAACATAAAAGAGAAGATCAAGAAGGAAAAAAAACCTCATAGAAAACAACTTAAAAACAAAGCTAAAACTGTTATCATCAAATAGATTCAAGAAACTACTACTTTAAAGGAAAAAAGTTCTATGAAAAAGGAACATTAAGAGAACAAGAAAGAGCTCTTAGAAATGACCAAAGTAAAAAATTCAAATGGAATACAATAAAATAATAAAGAAAATACAAGAGACATACAGGGTCAGTTTAAACAGTTCAATCACTAACTAATATGAGTTCAGGAAGGAAAAAGGATGAGAGAAAATTTTCAAAGAAATACAAGATGGGTGTCTTCCTGAGGGCTGCATACTACCAAAATGCCCAACCATGAATGAAAAATCTGTATGTAGTCACAGCACCATGGAAGGTGAGAACACTGAAGATTAAGAGAAGATTCTCAAAGATTCCAGGGGAAAAAAAATGAATCATTTCAGAAGGAACAATCCAGACTGGCTGCTGACTCTTATATCTGCAATGCTGGATGCTAGAAGACATGGTCTTCACAGGTTTGGTGGAAAACAAACTCTACCCCCAACCAAACTAGTACTTGGTATGAGGGCATAAAGTCATTTTCAGACTTGCAAGGACTTGGAAAGTATACCTCCAACATGGGCTTTTTTGCAAGTGACTTAAACATGTAGTTAAACATCATGGCAGAGCAAACTGGGAAGACAAAATGGAACCTAGGAAAAGAGGGTGAAAACGAAGAGAGCACGGAGCCATGTCCCAAGACAACAGCTGTGCTGGGTCTCAGTCCAGACTGCAAGAGGATGTGGAGCCCTGGGAAAAGGGGAATTGACAGAATAGAGAGCAGGATGGAGGGCTAGGACAAACCTGAGAGTGAGGGTAGGAAAATTAGTACAGGGTGAAAACAGGAGAATACACTAGAAACGGACTTGAACCTAGAAATAGTCTCCACTGGGAGGCACAAGGTTTTTGACATGGGACATGTATGTACAGATACTAGTGCAATGTACGTTACTAACACTCACACTTATGGTAACATAGAACTGTTTGTTTGGTTTTAAACTTTAAACAAACAAATCCCTGAAGATGGAGCTGGGGTTACAGAAGAATACAAATGTTATCAATCTAGACTCCTAATAAATTAAAGTTTTTCTCCTCGTCCTCTTGCCTTGATTGAAGGGATGATTACTTTAGAAGAGAAAAGCCTGTTACACCCCTGGGATTCCACCTGTACACTTTGAAGCTTTAAGTGCCTGGGCAGCTCACAAAGGTTAGGACCAGGTAAAGGGCAGCAAACCACCACTCAGCCATTGTCACTCATCTAGGAAAAGCTGAGAAGCACCAGCTGTTGGGCCTCCAGTTTCTTCTGGTTCACAATGAGCTGGGGGCCCCAGAACTTCAGGAAGGAAGTGTGATCCCCAGCCTCTGCCTCCATCTCTATGTCCATACCTCCCAAGAAGCCAGTGGTATGGGCTCTAACTACCAGCAATGCCAGAGGGGAACCACTGGCTGCCAGTGCTGGTGGGCAACAAACACCTGCCACCCTTGAGTGGCCTGGCTGGCCCCACTTCCTCTGAATGGTAATCCACTCCCCTCTCTTCCCAGAGAGGTGCCTCCTGTCATCACCAGTTGTGGCCATCCTCATCAACTGAGGCAGACTACCTTAGCAGATATGCTCAGGAAACCCTACCATATGATCCACAATCCCTCTTTTGGGTACATACCCAAAGGAAATGCTTCTGCACCCCCATGTTCATTGCAGAATTATTCACAGTGGCCAATACATGGAAACAACCTAAGTGTCTGTCAGTGGATGAGTGGATAAAGACTGTAGTAGCTATATACAGTGGAATATTATTTAGCCTTAAGAAAAAGAGACACTGCCACTTGCAACAATATGGATGAACCAGGAGGACATATGTTAAGTGAACTAAGCAAGACAGAAAAAGGCAAACAGTGCATTATCTGAAATGCAGAATCTAAGAAAGTCAAATACATAGAAGCAGAGAGTAGAAGGGTGGTTAGCAGGAGTGGGCAGGAAGGTGAGGGAAATGGGAACATGTTGGTCAAAGGGTACAAAGTTAGAGTTATATAGGATGGACAAGTCTAGAGAGCTACTGCATGACATGCTCACTATAGTTAATGATATTGAACCCTGGAAATGCACTGAGAGGAGATTTCAGGTGCTCTCAACACACAAAAAAAGATAACTATGTGAAAAGATATGTTAATTAGCCTGATGGTAACAATCATTTCACTGTGTGTGTGTGTGTGTGTGTGTATGTGTATCTCTCTCAAGAAATCATGTTGTACACCTTAAATAATACAATTAAAAAAATAAAAATAAATAAATAAAATGTTAGAAGGGAAAAAAGAAAAAAAAACTTACCTTCTGAGGCCATCTGCTGCTGCCATCATAGGGGACTGTCTATGTGGAGAGGCATACAGACCACTCTGGCCACCCATTATGTTTATGGTGGCACTCTTCTTGCTTAGTGAGCCCCTGACATTGTTCACTTCAGGCTCTTCTACCTCAGTGCCCACGGGAAAAGGCCTGTTGTTGAGTGTGTATGTATGAGTGTGTGTGCATGTGTGTATTTTTTTGAAAAAGAATTAAGGTCTTAAATTATCTTAATACTACTGAGACCTCCCAGGAAAGGAAAGAGAGAAGCAAAAAAGCAATGAAAACAAAGGAACAGGACCTGCAGCAGTAGGTGTTCCCATGCTGCTGTTGTGCCCAGGAAAGCAGCAAAAGAGAGCAATTTTTTTTTCATTTTGATGTCATTAATCTACAATTACATGGGCAACATTATGGTTACTAAACTCCCGACTTCGTCAGGTGCCCCCCACCTACCCCATTACAGTCACTGTCCATCAGCGTAGTGAGATGCTATAGAATCACTACTTATCTTCTCTGAGTTGTACAGCCCTCCCCGTGCCTCCCCAACATTACATCTGCTAATCTTAATGCCCCTTTTTCCCCTTATCCCTCCCTTCCCACCCATCCTCCCCAGTCCCTTTCCCTTGGGTAATTGTTAGTCCATTCTTGGGTTCTGTGAGTCTGCTGCTGTTTTGTTCTTTCAGTTTTTTTCTTTGTTTTTATGCTCCACATATGAGTGAAATCATTTGATACTTGTCTTTTTCCACTTGGCTTATTTCACTGACCATACTACCCTCTAGTTCTATCCATGTTGTTGCAAATGGTAGGATTTGCTCTCTTCTTATGGCTGAATAATATTCCATTGGGTATATATACCACATCGTCTTTATCCATTCATCTACTGATGGACACGTAGGTTGCTTCCATTTCTTGGTTATTGTAAATAGTGCTGCAATAAACATAGGCATACATATGTCTTTTCCAAACTGGGCTGCTGCATTCTTAGGGTAAATTCCTAGGAGTGAGATTCCTGGGTCAAATGGTATTTCGATTTTGAGTTTTTTGAGGAACCTCCATACTGCTTTCCACAATGGTTGAACTAATTTGCATTCCCACCAGCAGTGTAGGAGGGTTCCCCTTTCTCCACATCCTTACCAACATTTGTTGTTGTTTGTGTTTTGGATGTTGGCCATCCTTACTGGTGTGAGGTGGTATCTCATTGTGGTTTTAATTTGCATTTCTCTGATGATTAGCGATATGGAGCATCTTTTCATATGCCTGTTGGCCATCTGAATTTCTTCCTTGGAGAAGTGTCGATTCAGATCCTCTGCCCATTTTTTAATTGGATTATTTGCTTTTCGTTTGTTGAGGTGCGTGAGCTCTTTATATATTTTGGATGTCAACCACTTATCGGATATGTCATTTATGAATGTATTCTCCCATACTGTAGGATGTCTTTTTGTTCTACTGATGGTGTCCTTTGCTGTACAGAAGCTTTTCAGCTTGATATAGTCCCACTTGTTCATTTTTGCTTTTGTTTCCCTTGCCCAGGGAGATATGTTCATGAAGAAGTCGCTCATGTTTATGTCCAAGAGATTTTTGCCTTTGTTTTATTCTAACAGTTTTATGGTTTCATGATTTACATTCAGGTCTTTGATCCATTTTGAGTTTACTTTTGTGTATGGGGTTAGACAGTAGTCCACTTTCATTCTCTTACATGTAGCTGTCCAGTTTTGCCAACACCAGCTGCTGAAGAGGCTGACATCTCCCCACTGTATATCCAAGGCTCCTTTATCATATATTAATTGACGTATATGTTTGGGTTAATGTTTGGATTTTCTATTCTGTTCCACTGGTCTGTGGGTCTGTTTTTGTGCCAATACCAAATTGTCTTGATTACTGTGGCTTTGTAGTAGAGCTTGAAGTCAGGGAGCATAATTCCCTGTTTTATTCCTCCTTCTCAGGATTGCTTTGACTATTCGGGGTCTTTTGTGGTTCCATATAAATTTTAGAATTATTTGTTCCAGTTCATTGAAGAAAGCTGTTGGTATTTTGACGGGATTGTGTTGAATCTGTAGATTGCTTTAGGTAGTATACCCATTTTGACAATATTTATTCTACCTAGCCAAGCGCATGGGATGAATTTCCATTTGTTAGTGTCCTCTTTAATTTCTCTTAGGACTGTCTTGTAGTTTTCAGAGTACAGGTCTTTCACTTCCTTCGTTAGATTTATTCCTAAGTATTTTATTCTTTTTGATGCAATTGTAAATGGAATTGTTTTCCTGATTTCTCTTCTGTTAGCTTATCATTAGCGTACAGGAAAGCAAAAGATTTCTGTGTGTTAATTTTGTATCCTGCAACTTTGCTGAATTCAGGTATTAGTTCTAGTAGTTTTGGAGTGGAGTCTTTAGGGTTTTTTATGTACAGTATCATGTCATCTGCAAATAGTGACAATTTGACTTCTTTTTACCAATCTGGATTCCTTGTATTTCTTTGTTTTGTCTGATTGCCATGGCTAGGACCTCCAGTACTATGTTGAATAACAGCGGAGAGAGTGGGCATCCCTGTCTTGTTCCCAATCTTAGATGAAAAGCTTTCAGCTTCTCGCTGTTAAGTATGATGTTGGCTGTGGGTCTGTCATATATGTCCTTTATGATGTTGAGGTACTTGCCCTCTATACCCATTTTGTTGAGAGTTTTTATCATGAATGGATGTGGAATTTTGTCAAATGCTTCTTCAGCATCTATGGAGATGATCATGTGGTTTTTGTTCTTCTTTTTGTTGATGTGGTGGATGATGTTGATGGATTTTCGAATGTTGTACCATCCTTGCATCCCTGAGATGAATCCACTTGATCATGGTGTATGATCTTTTTGATGTATTTTTGAATTTGGTTTGCTAATATTTTGTTGATTATTTTTGCATCTATGTTCATCAGGGATATTGGTCTATAATTTTCTTTTTTGGTGAGGTCTTTGCCTTGTTTGGGTATTAGAGTGATGCTGGCTTCATAGAATGAGTTTGGAAGTATTCCCTCCTCTTCTATTTTTTGGAAAACTTTAAGGAGAATGGGTATTATTTCTTCTCTATATGCCTAGTAAAATTCAGAGGTGAATCCATCTGGCCCGGGGTTTTTTTTCTTGGGTAGTTTTTTGATTACCGATTCAATTTCGTTGCTGGTGATTGGTCTGTTTAGGTTTTCTGTTTCTTGCTTGGTCAGTCTTGGGAAGGCATTTTTCTAAGAAGTCGTCCATTTCTTCTATGTTTTCCAGCTTGTTAGCATATAGATTCTCATAATATTCTCTTATAATTCTTTGTATTTCTGTGAGGTCCGTCATGATTTCTCCTTTCTCATTTCTGATTCTGTTTATGTGTGTAGATAATCTTTTTCTCTTAATAAGTCTGGCTAGGGCTTTATCTATTTTGTTTATTTTTTCAAAGAACCAGCTCTTGGTTTCTCCTTCTGGTTACTTTGAGCCTCATTTGTTCTTCTTTTTCCAATTTCAATAATTGTGTCTTTAGACTATTCATTTGGGATTGTTCTTCCTTCTTTAAATAGGCATGGATTGCAATATACTTTCCTCTTAGAACTGCCTTTGCTGTGTCCCACAGAAGTTGCGGCTTTGTGTTGTTGCTGTCATTTGTCTCTATATATTGTTTGATCTCTGTTTTAATTTGGTAGTTGATCCATTGATTATTTAGGAGCATGTTGTTAAGCCTCCATATGTTTGTGCGCCTTTTTGTTTTCTTTGTACAATTTATTTCTGGTTTTATACCTTTGTGATCTGAGAAGTTGGTTGGTAGAATTTCAATCTTTTTGGATTTACTGAGGCCTTTTTGTGGCCTAGTATGTGGTCTATTCTGGAAAATGTTCCATGTGCACTTGAGAAGAATGTGTATCCTGCTGCTTTTGGGTGTAGGGTTCTGTAGATGCCTGTTAGGTCCATCTGTTCTAGTGTGTTGTTCAGTGCCTCTGTGTCTTTACTTACTTTCTGTCTGGTTGATCTGTCCTTTGGAGTGAGTGGTGTGTTGAAGTCTCCTAAAATGAATGCATTGCTTTCTATTTCTTCCTTTAATTCTATTAGTGTTTGTTTCACATATGTCAGTGCTCCTGTGTTGGGTGCATATATATTTATAATGGTTATATCCTCTTGTTGGACTGACCCCTTTATCATTATGTAATGTCCTTCTTTATCTCTTGCTGTTTTCTTCATTTTGAAGTCTATTTTGTCTGATACAAGTACTGCAATACCTGCTTTTTTCTCTCTATTGTTTGCATGAAATATCTTTTTCCATCCCTTCACCTTTAGTCTGTGTATATCTTTGGGTTTGAGGTGAGTCTCTTGTAAGCAGCATATAGATGGGTCTTGTTTTTTTATCCATTCTATTACTCTGTGTCTTTTGATTGGTGTATTCAGTCCATTTTCATTTAGGGTGATTATCGATAGATATGTACTTATTGCCATTGCTGGCTTTAGTTTCATGGTTACCAAAGGTTCAAGGATAGCTTCTTTACTATCTAACAGTCTAACTTAACTCTCTTGTTAAGCTATTATAAACACAATCCGATGATTCTTTCTCTCCCTTCTTATTCTTCCTCCTCCATTCTTTATATACTAGGTGCTTTATTCTGTACTCTTTTAAGTTTCCTTTGACTGTTTTTGTGGATATTTGATTTTACTTTTTGCCTTTAGTTAGTATTTGGAGGTCTGCTTTCTTTGCTATGATTTTATTTTCTCTGGTGACATCTTTTTAGCCTTAGGAGTGCTTCCATATAGAGTATTCCCTTTAAGATATCCTGTAGAGGTGGTTTGTGGGAGGCAAATTCCCTCAGCTTTCGCTTGTCTGGGAATTGTTTAATCCCTCCCTAAAATTTAAATGATAATCGTGCTGGATACAATATTCTTGGTTCAAGGCCCTTCTGTTTCATTATGTTAAAGATATCATGCCATTCTCTTCTGTCCTGTAAGGTTTCTGCTAAGAAGTCTGATGATAGTCTGATGGGTTTTCCTTTGTAGGTGATCTTTTTTCTCTCTCTTGCTGCCTTTAATACTCTGTCCTTGTCTTTGATCTTTGCCATTTTAATTATTATGTGTCTTGGTGTTGTCCTCCTTGGGTCCCTCGTGTTGGGAGATCTGTGGGCTTCCATGGTCTGAGAAACTATTTCCTTCCCCAGTTTGGGGAAGTTTTCAGCAATTATTTCTTCAAAGACACTTTCTATCCCTTTTTCTCTCTCTCCTTCTTCTGGTACTCCTATAATGTGAACATCTTTCCGTTTGGATTGGTTACACAGTTCTCTTAATATTCTTTCATTCCTAGAGATCCTTTTATCTCTCTCTGCCTCAGCTTCTCTGTATTCCTGCTTTTTGATTTCTTTTCCATTAACAGTCTCTTGCACCTTGTCCAGTCTGCTCTTAAGCCCGTCAATTGACTGTTTCATTTCTGTAATATCTCTCCTCACTTCCTCCCTTAGGTCTTGCATATTTCTCTGTAGATCCATCAGCATGGTTATGACTTTTATTCTGAATTCTTTTTCAGGAAGATTGTTTAAATCTATCCCATCACCCCCTCTCTCTGGGGTTGTCTGTGTGATCTTTGTCTGGACCATATTCCTCTGTCTTTTCATGGCGATAGAAGTGGTCACTGGTAGGTGCCACATGTGTCAGCTGGGAGAACGAAGTCCCTTCCTGCTTGTTGTTCTCCTTGCCCTTCTCTGAGGGCTGAGCTTGTTTCTGGCACACCGGGAGGCAGTCTCTGGGATAATCCCCTGAGCTGCCTGTGTGCTGGGCCCCCTCAGACTAGCCTATACCTTGTTATGGGTTCTGGGGCCCTTCCCGCTTAGCTGTGCGCCAGCTGGGAGTAGATTCTGTGAGGTTGCCGTGGGCAGAGCCACTGCTCCGTTGTTCTGCAGCAGTGGCGGCTCCGCTGGACCCTTTGCGGTGCCGGCCCGGGGGAACGAATGCCAGGCTGTAGATCTCTGTGGTAAGTCTCAGCGCAGTTTTGACCGGCTGCCAGCCAGGGCGTGTGAAATTCCCCAAGACTCCCAGCCTGCTGGGCAGAGTGCACTGGGACGATTTTGTTCCGCTGTTGGGCCCTTGTCTCTTTAAAACTTTTTAAAAAGTGCCCACTTTTCTTTTGTCCCGTGGAGCCGGCTGAGGGGACCTGTTTGCAGTCTCCGTCTCAGATGCTATCCTTCCATTTCTCTAATCTCCGATACACCACGCAACATGTGTCTGTGCTCCCAGTGCAGACCACCAGGGCTGGTTATTTGGCGGGCCTGTACTTCCACTCCCTCCCCACTCTGATTCTTTTCATCCCACCGGTGTGCTGGGTGGGGTTGTGCTCGGATCCTGCTGGGTTGCGGCTTTGAATCTTACCCGCTTCGTGAGGCACTGAGTTCTCGCAGATGTAGCTGTAGCCTGGCTGTTGTACTGTATCTTCTGGTCTCTCTTTTAGGAATAGTTGTATTTGTTGTATTTTCACAAATATATATGGTTTTGGGAGGAGATTTCTGCTGCCCTGCTCATGCCGCCATCTTCCCTCCAAAAGAGGGCAATTTAAAGAAAAACTTTGTACTTTAAGAATTTTCATAGAGCCTGAATTTTACATTCACTGAAACTCAAGTAGTCCATAAGAAATTCACCTCACTATAGTGAAGTATTTTATAATCTTTTATTTCCTATAAATGTTTTGTAATCCAGCAGTCTAATATGGTACTATTTCTAATTGGTATTTGTTAGCCTTTAATTTTAAAGTTTTTTTTAAGTTTTTATATTATCACTGATGGCCAAAGCTATAACACATGAAGAAATTAATAAAATGCCCATGAAAGCACTGTTCTACTTGGTGTGATTAACAGCCTGATCTTAATAGTGACACATTTAGAAACAGTTTCTGAGGTCTGGCAGACTTTGGTTAACAAAAGCTCACTCTTTCTGTATCCAAGAATGACAGTAATTTGCTCAAGTAGATGTCCCTATGATGGATAACTAACTTCTTTTTTTAACTGACAGTACACAATTTCTTTCATTTTATTGTTTTATATTTTCTATATATGCTTAAAATCAAATATATTGGAGAAAACCACCACATTAATTATATATTAAGAAAGCCATATTCAGGAACCCACTCACTATGAAAAGTGACAAATGAAAAGAAAGAACCAAATATACATCTTATCTCTCCCTGACATTATTAACTGTTAAAAAAACACATAATTGCACCTACCTCTAGCCAGAAGGAGTCCAACAATGCCAGCAAAACCAATAACACCAAGTCTTGGAAAAAATCCAGGAGGTGCATTTTGGAGATATTCATAGCTGTCTATAATAGAATCAGACGAGGAAACAGTTCCACAAATTGCTCATTAAAAACTAAACAAAAAAATCTTATTTATGACTAGTATATATAGTATCAAATGCTTTTCAAGGAACATATTCTTTGCTTTCTGCTAACCTGAGTCTTTTCAACACATTCTTTTTATGTGATAAACAAACATGATTTACAATCACATAGCAAGTATCCAACTTTCAAACACTTTTGGTCTGACAACCTACTGACAATAAAGTAATGCTGGATTACCTTTATATTCCTGAAGGCAACAGATCTGAATTAACTACTCACAATAAGAGAAATACAAATACAGGGATCTCTTGCTATCTAAGCTTGTTATCCAAACACAGAAACAGATTTAGACAAATCTCTGGATAGATCTGTTGTTGCTTGAGACTTTCCTGTTTGTTCTCTGAAAATCAGGAATCAAATACAGTAGACTCAAGAAAAAATGTATCCTCTGCCACCTGAATTCATTACTTGAACTCAAGAACAGAATAAATTTGGACAATGAAGAAAACTTGCAGTGCAAGTACATGTGGGAAATAGTCACTGTTGATAGATAAACAAATAAGTGCAACACAAGAGCCTATCTGCCATGCCTGAACATGCCCTATTATCTCGATCCCATGATGCCTCCTCTCCTCTCCACTGAGCCAATCCCACCAAGTAAGAGCCAGCTTAAGTTCTAGCTCCTCAGAAAAGCCTTTCCTACATTCATCAGCTCACACTTCTCCTCCTCCTCTAAAGCCCATCATATTTATTCTCTGTACTATCATTTCGTACCTAATCCTGTGAATAATGAAAATTGTGTTTAATTATTCAAGGGTATATTTTATGTCTCCTCAAGGAGAACATATGCTCCTTAATGGTGGATGGCTTAGACTTCTGTTATTTTCTCTCAGTGATTAGAGTGGATGCTCATTCAACAGCTATTAAAAACACTGCTAGGAGTTGATGGGACACCAAATGAATTAACAAATGGATTTCAGCTAGGTCACAATTTAAAAAGCCTTCACATTTCTCTCCTAACCTCATCTTCAGCACTCTCCATCTGCTTCCAGTTCTCAGCATATGATACACTGAGGCACCCTCCGAGCCTTATCATGCTATGCCCTCTGTGCAGAATGCCACCCTAGTCACACCCCCACATTTTGATGTGGCTAATTCTGTTCCTTCAAGATTCATCTCAAATCCTTTCCTGACTACTCACACCTCCCCAGGGTCTATTAAACTAGTCTCCTTCCTCTATGCCTTTGACAGTGGTCTGTGACTGTCTCTGTATTTGCACTGGTATTGAATAACTTATTATATGCACCTCAGTGGTTCTGACCACTGTCTTAATCAGCCTCCATCTTCAATGCCTGCCAGGATGGTAGCATAACAAATGTATGTGGAACTGAACTATTTAGAATACTCAGAAATTCTCTCCAGATACATGCCAGTTTTTCTTCTCCAGGGTTCTTCAGAAAATGTGGTGCTCATTTTAAATACTATTATAGGGCTTGTGTTGTTTGCACTAACTCCTGTCTAATCTTTAACTTATTTTGCCTTTAACCTATTTTTAACTTTCTATATTCTAGTTTGGGTCATTTGAGACAATTTTCTACTTCTCTTTATTTCTGCCTTCCAACATGGTGTTTTCAATTCTAGACATGCACACAGAGCAGTTGACAGAAGGACACCCAGATGGCATTGGAGAGCTGAGCTGAAGTGGGTAAATTACACAGAAGTGGGAAAGATATGCTATAAAGCTGCACTGAAGCCAGAGCCCAGCTTCTGGTAACATGTCTTAGCTGTGACTGCTGGGAAATGGACTATGTTGGCAGACAACAACACAACTCATAATGGAATGTTTCTTCTTAAAAACCTTGCAGTA